>VWZG01000452.1:342075-464598 GCA_013396735.1 Grallaria varia
TATGGAGAATGATCAACATTGCCTAAACTGAATTAATTTAGACTTAGTTTGGACAGTGGTTCACAGTTGTCCAGACCTACCTGTCTTTCCTTGACAGAAAAATAGCAAGAAAAAGACCCCAAATCACTTAGTGTCTTTGTGGATGAGAAGAGCTTGCACATGTTCACAAGATACACAAAGTATGGCCATGAAATGCAGATGGAGAGGATTCTCACTAATCAGTGCACATAATTTTGCATGTCAAACAGGGCCATTTTTGAGGTAATGATCTTACTAAGATCATATGACTATTCAGAAACCTTTTCTTAAATATCTGTCTTAGATATGTCCTGCTGTAATGATAACTTGGTTAATTATATCCTGCTTTGGTTTGGTTTTGATGCTTGTTTCATGGCCGTGTTGAAAACACCCTTCATTGCCATTCCAAACTACTGCTAGTTTAGTTATGCACTATTAAACAATAATTAGGTGCTAACTTGCAATTAACTGTGTATCTGTGATGAAAACAAACAATCCTTAGACACTATTTGTAAGGTGCTCCACAAAGAAATTTTGTTAACAGCTGTTTCCATTACTGTTAGCATGCACACACAGCGCTCCAGCAGGCGCCACTAGGTCTGTCCCAGAGACTGGGATTTGAGCAAGTGGATTTGAAACTCACCTGCTTCCCTTGCTACAGAACAAAGAATCACAGCTCTAACCAGTAAGATTTGGCTGAAGGGATTGCTTAAGACAAATCCTTCTACCTGGCTCTATGTCAAAGGCATCAACAGAATTATGAGTTTTCCCAAATTACACACAAGTAGGAAAGCAAATTCTGTGTCTAGTACCTGGAATGGCTGAACTTCTGCATGCCAAACAAGGTCAGTCAAGTTAAAATTGGCTTCCTGATGCTGCCATGTGGGCTACAGCCCAAATTTCACTGCTCTGTGCAAAGGAAAATCATGCCAGATACATTAAAACAGAGCAGAAATGGCACCTGGAACAACATGATCTGGTTAAATGAACAATCACTACAAGTAGCAACCAGGAAAAACACCATCCCACTACAGACACCGTACCAGAGCTATAGGACAGTCCACACTTAACTCCTTCATATCTCTTCCAGGATATATGTACAACTTCCAGTAACAAGTGCTTATGATCACACTTTTCTTCAGTGATGTGAATTTTCTGCTAAAATATTGCTTTGCATTTTCAGAAGGTAAAGCAGTGTTCATAAGCACATCCTCCCTTCTATTACCCTATGGGTTTTAGAACTGGCCACCAGATATTCTTATATGAAGGTTTACAATAAGGAACATTTGTTTCTAGTATCAGAGAGTATGGCCATTTCTGTTCACTGATATCTTTGACAATTTTGAAGCCATAATTCACATTATGGTTTTTTTCATAGTTTTTATCTGCACAATTCAAAAAAGTCAGAAAATGTTATTTCCCAGACCCCACACTTTCATGCAAGTAAAACTGAAAAATTAATGCATGAATTACAAGCAAAAAAACCCCCAAAAGTTATTAATTCAGTTTTATTTCTACAAAATAAAATCCAGCTCTCCCCTTTTCCAGAAAGCACTTTTTTTTTTTGGTTGTTTNGGAGTTTCTTTTGTTTTTTTAAAAGGGTCTTCCTTCACATGAAAAGGAAACAGAAATGACAGAAGTCTGGAGTGATTTTTTTCTAAAGTCCTTGCCTTCTACGGATGAATTTATACAAGACGGCTGAATAATGCCATGACTTGAAACATGATGAAGTTATGACTTAGTCCTAGTCTAAACTCCATATTAGTTGTACAGTAAAAGGTATCAGTCATATAAATAAAATATACTGATAAAAGAAGATAATTTCTGGCTCAAAGAGATCTAATTAACAAGCAGATTTCTGAATTCTAGGTAAAGTACATAGGTGTTTAGAATTTATATTAATTTTTTCTCTCCATATCCTTAGTCTGACTTTACGGACCATTGCAGGTGGATGAGCTCTTGAGCTGCAAAGCTCTCAGATGCCAAGGCAATATACATGACAGATACTGCAAATGCAACTTGCCAGATGGAGCTTAGCTGTGCCCATGGACAATAGTAATCATTCCTTCTTTTGTCTGTAATGTCCTATCAGAAGAAATGGGGTACAATATTGCCTAACCAGGGCCACCTTTCATTGCCACCACAGAAGCTGCCTCTCAGCTTTAGAAAGACAAAAAAGCAAGGAAAGAACAGCTTACAAAAGGAAAAAATGAAATCCCCAAATCCTCCCGACATTCAGCTACAACTGTCAGTAAATCAGGTTAGAATAAAAGAGAAACAGTCAATAAATTCCAAGTGACCAAACCTGACAGAAGCTGAGGAACAGCCAGCCTGTGCCATTCCCTCTCTCCACCTCTGGAACGATCCTTAGTGCTGTAAACTGTCATTTACATCCTCTGCCCTGTTCAGTCTACAGCTCTCCTGGGGAAAGGTGATGTCATTGCCCTCATTTCACCCTATTTCTCCCCTCACAGCAGAAGCCCTGATGCCGTTTAACTTTCTGTTTTTCTGGCTGGCTTTGATGTCTAGAGTCCACCACTACAACAGTAAGCAGGAGAACACAAATGCCTGCAGCAGCATTGCAGCATAGTTTAAACAGAAGAGCTTCCCATGCCAAAGGAAATCTGGCCTTGTAGAAGTGAGAGGGCAATTCAGACTCGGCATCTGAACCAGTGACCTTCCTTGAACGATCTAACAAATCATCATAAAAGAGCAAGGTGCAGACTGCAGGGCTACAACTCACTCCAGCTGATATAGCATTTCCTAAGGCCAAAGTGAACATGGCAGATCTTGGTCCTTAACAATACACAGGCAGGCTCTCACACTCATTTCCAGTACACGCCAACTTCCTCCCTCCTTTCCCTCCAGGAATCACATGGAGCAGAAGCTAACCTCATTCCCATGGCTTCAGCTAAGAAAGGACAAAATAAATAACTTGCAAGCATCAGATATCAGCTGAGAGGCATCCAGAGAGGCACCAAGCCTTTTCACAGCAGATTGGAACTGGGGCTTGCTTCTTGCCAGGGCAACAAATGCTACAGCCAAGCAAGCAGAAATTTCTCTGCTGTGCTTGAGTCCATAAAGAGGACAATGTGTAATCAGCCATCTGAGCACCAAAGATGTACTCATTTTCAGGCAAGCAACAATACCTCAGAATGAGTCAGATGTGGGGGTGGAAGAAGTCCTCTACAGAAGGGGCTCTCAGTGCAGTAGTTCTTTCTGAGGCATACACATGACACACAACCCTCCTTCCTTCCATCTATCTTTCCTTTCTACCTTGGCAATCTTATTTATGTCTAGCAGCTGGAAATCCTGCTGATTCCCAGCATCCACACGCAGCTCTGTTACAGAGTGACAGCAGCTGCCCACCCTCCTGGCTGTGGAGGAAGCCCATAAGCTCTGCCACGTGAATCCTTCTCTAACGCTGTTAAAGCTGGATGCCTGCAGGGACTCCAGAGGAACAGGCTGTATATTCTGACCTGCCCAGCATAACTACATTTCTAAATTTCATTCTCAGTAATTGCTGAATCTCAAGACAAACGGGTGACAGCAGTAGTCACCTGAACAGCTATTCCTTATAAGCTTAAGAACAAGAGGTAATTATGCCAGTCTGAAGCGTGACAGAGTAAATGGCGATGCATTAGGCAGTGAGTGGACAATTTCACTATATGTAAACTGGAAAACATATATGGGACAAATGTGAGGGGAAGAGTGGCATGTATTAGGAGCACAGAATCAGTTTTAGCTTGTTTTCCTATGAGTGTCTCTAATGAGGCTATGTTTATAACAAGGAAACAAACCTGGCCACTGGAGACCTGCCTGTTAATTTAAGTGTTAATATAAACACACAGCATTGCTTTAGCAGAGAACAACAGGATCAACTCCTGCCTAAATGTAATCAATTCAGAGCTGAGACAAGGTGTTAACATTTGGACCCTTAACAAACCCTTTCCAAGTCTTGAGCCTACCCTGTGAAGCAAGAGGACATTATGCCAATACACCTACAGCAAAGAGTAATAAAACAGAGTCTCCAGGAAATACTGGCCCTACCAAAAATTGCTTCTGTAGCATAGGTATCACAGATCACAGAATGATATGGGTTGGAAGGGACCTCTGGGGTTCATCTAACCCAACCCTCCTGCCAAAGCAGGTTTACCCAGAGCAGGCTGCACAGGATCAAGTTCAGGTGCGTTTTGAATAGAGACCTCACAACTTCTCTGGGAAACCTGTTCCAGTGTCTGTCACACAGTAAAGAAGTTCTTCCTCAAATTCAGATGGAACTTCCTGTGTTTCAATTTGTGCCCACTGCCCCTTGCCCTGTCACTGGGCACCCCTGAAAAGAGTCTGGTCCCATCCTCTTGGCATCCATCCTTAAGATACTTTGTATCATTGATAAAATCTCCTCTCCGTTACCCCTTCTTAATCCCAAGCAAGTCTACTGCTTTATTAGCTATTCTTTCCTATATTCCTCTGCTTGAAGGGAAAACAAAACAAGGTAGGACCTCTTAATTACCATATCTTTGAGAAGATCTTGAGGAAACAAGTGAGTTGGAATCCAGTCCTACCCACTCATAAGACAGGCTTTCAATTTAAATCTAAGTTATATGCACTCAAAACATCCATTTCTATTTTCACCACAGCACAGAGTAAATCTTTAGAATTAAAATGGAACTGCAGGGTCTTAGTACAACTATGAAGGACCTGGGCCAAGGACCAGGGAGGAGGGAAAGGCGTTTCATCAACACCTGATGAAATTCACAAGGTATTATCCATAGTATCAGACTAGTGCCTATGAAGTGGTTGTGAGATGGAGCAAGGGCCTTTGTTTTACTTCACAGGAAAAGTAAGTTACCATTTAGAGAGTAGGTTTGCTGACAGATGCTGAATGAAATGAGTAAGGCTTAGAAAACAGTAGCTCCTGGCCCAGGACCTGTATCCAGCCCGTTGCAGCCTTTTAGGTTTCTAGCTAAAATGCCACAACCCTAAAGCAGCTTGGTAGCTCACCTCCCTCTGAAAGATGCTGCTGTTCCACTCGCTGTGGCCTGCCCCATTCATCTTCTCACCATCAAATTTGCTCTTACCTCTCACTTCCTGCATTAAGTTCTTCTAACAGGAGGGTTATATATTAAAGGAATAATAACACTGATAACAATAGTCTAAGAAATACATATTTCTTTCTCCATATTTCCCCTCATTGGATTAGTCTCCTAGCAAGAGCAGCATTAATCACTGCGACGACAGATAAAAGATAAAGACCAATTTGAATTTCACTGTGTGCTACTGAGTGTGTATGTATGTGCTCAGGCAGGAGGGAGGGAGGCTGCAGGACAATCTGTCATTTTGTATATTTATGCTGCTAGAGTCAGTGAGGACTAGTTCTCCATTGTTACCACAGATTAAAATCATTCATGTCCTTATACTTTCATTGGAGGTCATCTTCCAGGAAAAAAAAAAAGAAAGCTATTATGCCCAAGTTAAATTCAAGCTATTTCTGCAAATCTCCATGTATGGCTTACACACTGAAGCTATTGCTTGGATGTTAGAAGAACACAATACAAAGTAGTTTTTTATCCTTACCTGACCTGACTCTTTTTACACTAATAATGAGTTTTCCCACTTTGAAACAGTTACTGGTAAAGAACTGTTGCATGTGAGAGGAAGAGGTGCATTTTAGATGATCTTGGTGCAAGTGAGTGATGCCAGCTCTGCCTGACCTTGAACTTCCGTGGAAGAAGCCATGGGTCCTTAGATGTCACTGCCAGCTTGGCAAAAATAAAAGACTTTATCCTTGGGAAAGACGGATTGTCGAACAAAGGAAAGATTAAAAAGTAGAAAAACAGTTACTAAGCCATATGGTATGAGTTTGTCTTTTCCCAAAACGTTTGTGTCTCCAAAATACAGTTGCTAGAATCACCAGCCTACCAGCTTTAGCTATGTCACTCTCCATCTTTAAATATTGCTTTTTCTTTTCCATATTACTATGAGACAGATGTCCCTCATCCTTTGGATCTTAGTTCCTTGTCTGCCCCTCAGTATTCACCTTTTCTCTACTCACTTTGATACATACAGTCATTACTGCATTTTCAGCATTTTCTACTCTCTGGTTCATCTCTCCTAATAAATTACTGGCATTCCCTGGAAATGTCCTTATCCACAAATCAATTTCTTAGCATACCCAACGTGAGACAAAATGGGCAACACAGCACCAGTGGAAAACTCTAAAAACAATTATTAGGGCAGAGGGCTCCTTCATGAGTCATTTTAAGGGTGAAAAGCCAATAGACCTCATTTTCTCCAAAAACACACTGTAAGAAAAAAGTGTAATACCAGGAGAATTGAAATCCAGTTTCTCACCCCCTTGGCTTTATTTTTCCTTTGAAATTTTGTGGAAACACATTCTTACCTTTCAGAATATAATAGAAGTAATTTTGCAATCAAAATGAGCAACATCCCACCTACTCATATGCCATCTAAGGGAGGAGATAAGAATTGGTGGTTGTATAGCCTGTCTTGCTAATCACTGCTTTTACGAGCTGTACCGTGACAGACATATATTGCAAATCAGTGACAACTCATCCCACAGATGAAAAAGAAACTACCAGAAATCCTTCTGTTTCTGCTAGTTAACAACATCATCATTCTACAGAAAATCCAAGGCATTAATTAGATGGTTTCAGAAAGCAGGTCTGTCACAACAGCATGGATGTGTTTCCAGTTTCTGCACATTCATTCAAACGAATGAGCTAGGAAAGGTAAGAGGTACATTCTCACCTCTCAGCCAGGTGAAAAAACCCAAACAAACAAATAAAATGGAATTATATGCTCTGGAAGTATTCTGGCTGTATCTGCAGCTTCTAGGCATTTCCCTGAAGTATATAAATAGCAAGTGGAACAGATATGCTATAACATTACATGAGCCAATCCCCTAGCTATATTTGAGCTATAACCATTGATTCTACTTCATTTATTTCTAAGTAGTTCTTTTGCAGTATTGGATCTCTTCATCATACATTATCACTACACAACCATCCTAGAACAACACACTTGTCCTGTTCTTTCATTTGGCTTGGGATCAAATGTATAGTCAACTTAGTTCCTGAGTACTATATTAATCAGATTTTGAAAATAGTCTTCCACATGACTTTCAGGAATCCTTTTTGTCAGGGCAAATGCACAAAGAGATACTGTGCTCTGAAAAAAACCCCATACATACTGATATTATAAATGTTTTCTGAGAAATGTCTGCCTGCCTGCCTGAAGAAAGCAGGTATCAGTTTACTACAGCTGGTATTACAGCTTCTTGTTCTTTTATTAAAGAAAATGGTGTGCTTTTTGGTCACCTAAAACTTTCAATAAATTCTTGATTGAAATAAAAAAAATAATCAGAGAAAAAAATCTAAAAAAAATCTGTAATTCTAGAAAAGTTGTAGACCAGTCTCCCCCTTCCCCACCTCCCCTCACCCTTCTTAAGATGGGCCAAATCTTCATTTCAAAAATTCACAGTAGAGCAGAGCTGGGTACATGTGTCAAAAACAGCAGTTGAGATTTTTCTGCAAGACCTAAAAGATTGCTCAGATCTGCGAGTTAAAGCCAACATACTCTTAACCCTTGTATAAATAAATCATGGAAATTGGACCTTCTGTAAACTATTAGCCTGAAGAAATAAAAAGACAATGTGGACATTCCCAGCAGAACACACAGAGGAGTGGCTGAAGTGACTACTTGCTGATGCAACTATATAAAAACAAGTTATCCAAAGAATGAGTATAAGCTCTCCTTTGAGAAGTCATACTATGTGCCAACTTGCGGCTCTCAAGTTTGCGCACACATTCAAGCAAATTCCTCCCCTGGAATCATGAGAGAGACATCCCCATTTGGAGCTGACAATGGTTACTAAGTTAAATCTCAAATACCACTCATGATAACATCAACAAATGACAGCATACACCAGCATATGCATGAGCTGTTTTACAAACACAGTATTCTCTATTACTGTAATTGTGCTTAGCAGAAATACAAGGCTTAGTTTATTTTCATCATCAGTACTTGTCAGCACTTGGGAGCGTAGGCTGGAAAAATAATATTACAGTAAAATCCCACTCTCCTTTTGGATGGGTACTGAACTTGTGGCTCACTATGGCACTTCCAGAAAACTGGTTCACTATGGCACTTTCAGAAGCGCAGCACAACTGTGGAAGAAATAATGAAGACATAGGGTTATAGTTCAGATCATATGAGGTTTATAGGTAATCTGAGTACCCTGAACACTACATCAATAAATGAAATTTAAACACACCACACCACACCACTCCCACATCTAACACTTACTTGAAGAATATTTTTGTCCCTGTCCCAAACAGTACATTATCATATCATATATGTATTTCTGGCTAGATAGCTACTACAATACACATCAAAGGCTTTATATTTCAGTGTGCACTAAATCTATTTCTCTACTACGTATTTTAGAAGCATTTAGAGGTCATTTGATATTATTGAATTAGTAACTCTGTAACCTACATGAACAATAGTCTGCGTGAAAATTTTCAATCTCACATTTGAATTCTTGCTTCCAAACTTTGCTTTCTTTCTCTGCTCAAAGCACGTTACCATTTAATCATCACAGAAGAGATGTGACTGCGAATAAGTACATGTGAATGTCCCTGCAGCAATGCAGGACTGTTGTACAGGAGAAAGAATTCCACTCTGAAGCATTAGTAAAGTCTGGGGGCTTTGGTGTCTTTAAGAAAAAATAGTGGAGGAAGAAGCAGAAAAGGAGGGACGAGAGCCAGACTCTGTGATTCTCAGCTGTACCGATGGGCCAATGAAGTCAGTCTTTAAAGCAGAGACATCAAAAGCTCTTTTTTCATTAGACCTTTGCAGTCTTGGGATGAAAATGTCACTAGTGACTTATAAGAAGCAAAAACCAAATTAAAGGGCAATTTCTTTCCCCACCAAATTATTATCTATGAGTGTAAAAGAAAGTACCTAGGTAAGACCAATGGTGAGACAATTTTATTTGTCTTACTGACAGTGAAATTCTAATTAGACTGACAAATCTTCTCTGCTATTTTCCTTTGTGATATACACTGTAAGGAAGAATTTAGCCTGGAGCTGCATGTTATGGAAAGATATTAATCAAGATTATTGGACCCTCAATAGAAAACACAGAAGACTGAAAAGCCTAATGGTTAAAAATAAAGGTTGACAACCTTATTCTAAGTCGTATCAATGGGCTGGACTCTCCATACAGATAATGGGCAGATCCCCTCTTCTATTCTCTAGAGAGAACATTCTGCATATAATATATCATACACTGTCATTCTGTGACTCTGAGATCACAGCTGAAAACATCCGTGAGCAATTTATGCTCATCACCTCCAAGCAATAATTTGAACAGTTTGGCAAGTGTCATTATCTCCATCTCAAGTGGTTGAGGCATGCCCTGGATATGTAACAGAGCACACAGTTTCTGGTTCCTCATGGAGAGCATAACCAGAAGACCATCTGTCCTACCAGAAGAATTCTGATCTCTTTTTCACAGAAAAGTGTTTTGATCTTGGGTCCCCAGCCATCTATGCCACAGGGCAGAGATATTAGCGCCTGCCCTAGGTCAGTGGGCCATAGATTACCTGGAAGATTACCTGGAGTGGTTCTTCTCTTGGATTTGCTGAATTGAAAGTGTTTTGAATGCAAGTGTATCATGATGCATGCCTTCCAGACTACTTTACTTAGTATTTAACTTTAAAGATATCTTTGCACAAATCGTTTGAAAACTGAATCACCCAGCTCTGAACCAGACAGAATGTGTCACATAAATGCATATGAAGAGTCTCCTAAAAAGCTTTGAACAGCAACTCACAAAAAAGAATTCTGACCACATAAGCAACTGACATGGCAGCAGAAGCCAAGAGAATGACTGTCACTTTAACCTGTTTTCACAGAGGTCTCCCAAACAAAAAATAGTAGTACTTCACTAATAATTGAAGCTGTGCTCTAAGTCAGCACAGGGACATGTAGGATTCCAGGACCTTTAACTAATGAATTAATCCAGTGAGAATCATGACAACCTTACAAGAGTATGATGTGGCTTAGTACAGTGACTCTCATTTAAGAGCAGTTTGCATGGCACGCTACTGTACCACACACAAAAGTTAACAGCTTGTCCTTAAGGTCTTTGTGGGGTAATGTGGCAAAGCAGAAGACCCAGAGAGGATATTATTATCACAGGAGAGTCTGGTGTGTCAGGGCCCTGAGACAGGCAGCAAGAATTTGGTACAACATCTGTCACTTCTGAACAGACTGTACTTAAATCCAGAACAAAACCATGTGTGAGAAACCCAAATCAGTGTTTCTACTGACAGCAAAGCACGAGCACCACTTGCACCTCACTGAAACAAACACAAATTGAAACACCTTTTTCTTCCTTATTTTCATTTAATAGAAAAAGGTCAGCTCTTGTTATCTTCCTTCGAGGCCCCTCTGAGTCACAATGTTCCCAGCACTACAGTATACAGCCATACATCTCAACTATTTCTCACTCAAATCCTTTATGTCCTCCACTGATCTGAGTTTCACTGCCTGGCAGAAATGATAGTATAAGTTAAAAAAAAAAATTACATTATAGACATTTTAAATGCCAATTTCATTGCCACTGGGTATTTTCTGTGATAATTTTCTCTCAATTCCCTTTTGTCTTGGTTGTTTGTCCAAGACTACATACCAAGTCTGGGATCTTCACAAGCAGAAGCATGTAATTAGTCTAAACATATACTGTGTATTTTTTAAAGCCCTTCTTTTCCTCAACTGTTTTGGTTTAACTGTGCTCTAAAATACTTGTCAGTACTCAAACCACCTTACTGCAGGAGGTATCTTAGTGTACATTCCAAACAGAAGATATCCTTGCACTTATCATGCTCTTCTGTACTTCCTTACCAAGTCATGTGTAAATCTAAATCCTGAAATTCCCCTGGATTTTGTATCACTGTGGGATTACAGACTTGCTATTCGGCACAACATTTATATGCATTTCAGAGAGGAGAAGTTTTAGTTACTTCTGTAGGCAAATGACTAATACAAATAGCACAGATACTCCTAATAGAGTAAGAAAATAATTCTTTATTCTGATTCTTGCTATTTTGCATTGGATATTTTACTTTTACTTGTATCAAGTTTGGTATTTCTGTAACAGCCCAGAACCATTTTGTGCCAAGCAATGCACATATGCAGAATGAAAAGCATGTTGTGAATCCAAGGAATATGTAAATCTTAGCATAAAACAAGATATCACACATGAGTACAAAAACATGGATAATGAACCAAAAAAAAGTGACAGTATGGATTGACTTAATAAACAGCTGCCTTAGACCATCATCAGCCTAACTTCTGACAACTTTCTGACATACATCATGGTGACAGAAGAGTTCCAAGGGATTGGAAAAATAATCTGCCATTGGCTTGTTTAAGGTACCAGGAAGCAGAAAGATTCATATGATCAACTCTAAGGAATGAGCAAAAAAACTCTTGAATCATGCTGATCAGAACCAAGAGAGAAGAGACTAAACTTTGAACAACCTTGAAAGCAAAGAAAAATTGTTTATTTCTGAGCAGAAAAGAGAAGAGAAAGCCGGAACAAGGTAATAACTAACTGTATTTGTACCACCCATAGCCTTAGGTAGCTATATTTTATGTTCCCCAAAGAACAAACTTGTTCTATTAGATTTTTCCACCACTTAGATCTAAAATTGTAAGCAGGCTTGATGATGGTGATGTCGAACACCAGCAAGATAAAATAACCATTAGGCACCTGAAAAACCACTGCTAGAGATACTGCCCAAACAGAAAAAGACAATTTCTTCTCACTTTCACCACACAAATAATGCAACTTAAGCTGACAGAATCAAATTCCACCAAAAGTAAGGAAGAAAGGCGAGCCATCTGCACTGTGACAGCAATAAAACGGCCTGATATTGAAATGCAGAAAGTTGTAATGGAGGTACATATTGACCTTTATTTTTCTTTCAGCGGGTAGCATGAAGTGTCAAAGAGTTATTGCTTTAATATCAGCTGAGATGAGGCCATTTGTTGTGGTGCATGTGTATCCAGGAAATCGCTGCTCTAACCATGTTTTTAGGAGCACTTTGACACTTTATTAAATCTTCTTGATGCTCTTTCAGCACACAGTGGTCTCTGTAGGCTGAATGAGCTGCCACATAGGCTAGGCAGGAAGCTTCCTGAGCGTTCCTCTTTAAGTAAGTCAGCGCCATTTCCAGCTTGACCCAGGCCATAAAGGTCCAGAGCTACTCTCTGTTAGACTGTTATAGCTAAACACAGTTCTGCTGCCTTCAAAAATTATAGAGGGAAGGATAAGAACTGCTGACTTTATACTTCTGGAGATGTAACTGTACAAACATTTTATCTAAAATTAGAACTAATCACTGCGGAGAAAGACCTGTAATTCTTTCAAAGTTTGTGAAAACAGTGACCAAACCTGAGGCAATTTCCTCTCATTAGGCTAAGATTTTATAAAACACCTATTGCGTGTTAGAGGGCTACTAACTCAATTAATTCCAGTCCTGCTTCCATCTGGATTTAAAGAGTACCAAAGGGGGCACTATTAAATGTTTGCTTGGAATTAATTACTTTAATAGTTGCAAATTCTACTTTAAATTCTAGGTGCAGTCAGAGGCACCTAACAGAATCACAGAATAGTTGTGGTTGGAAGGGACCTCTGGAGGTCATGTCTGAACTCCAGCTCAAGTAGGGTCACCCAGAGCCAGTTGTCCAGGACCATGTGCAGATGGCTTTTGAATATTTACCAGCATGAACGCTCCACAACCTCTTTGGGCAACCTGTGCCAGTGCTCAGTCACCCTCACAATATAAACGTTTCCTGAGGTTTAGAGGGACAGTCCTGTGTTTCAGTTTGTGCCCATTGCCTTTGGTCCCGTCACTGGGCCCCACTGTCCTCTTTACTCTCTTGCGTCTGGTATTTGTACACATTGATAAGATCGCACATGAGTCTTTTCCAGGATGAACAGTCACAGTTCTCTCAGCCTTTTCTCACAGAAGAAATGCTCCAGTCCCTTAACCATTTTTGAGGCTCTTTGCTAGAGTTTCTCCAGTAGCTCCTTCTCTGTCTTTGATGATTTCAAAAGAAATGTCTCATTCTAGTTGATAATGTGATAGTACACCACTGAAATAAATAATTTTCAAAATCTCATCCACAGCTCAGATTGGTTATTTACAGGATTCCTTTCTTTGTACAGACAAGGAGAGCCACTTGAAGGTGTTTATTTCTAATCAGAACCATATTCTGGCTGACACAAAATTGGTTACAAAACTACTGCATTTTTTGGGTTCAAATAACTACATTGACACAATTAAGTCAGAACCACTGAAATTAACTTTTTTGTAGGAATGACTTTTACCAAATAGGTTGGAACCACTCTATGTTGGAACAACTACATTTTCCAAGCAACTGATCTTGATAGCATTCCCTCAAAATTCTCTGTGGGAAGGCTATAAAAGGGAAATGAAAAATTGCTCTAACTGGAAGTAATGCTCCATTGCTTTTCTCCTCATTAGGAACTTCACTATTGCAGCAGTACATGCTGTCATATTAATAAATAACCTCACGCCCACCCTCACTAAGCTTTGTAAATCTCTTAGGAATACATTTCCCCACATATGGAAGTCTGGAAACGCAGTTAAAACCATGTTCTTGTTCCCATTGGGACAATCCTACTTACATAAATGGGGTTGTACTAGAACAAAAGCAAAATACGTCCCCATTACCCCAAATTACGTACCAAAGGAAATGCAGAAGACTAACTGACTCACCTGGATGCTGGGCGGTGAACGATTTTTTCGGGTTGTAGTGGTCGCCATCGTAGTTGTGGTTTCCATGACTGTAGTAGACATTTCTGGTGGCACAGAGGTTGTGGGTGTCGTTCCCAAGATGGAAGGGACTTCCCCAACGAGTCGGACACTTCCATTGATTTTAATGTTAGGGTTGTTCTCCGCTGCCATGTTCAGCACTTTCAAGCCATTGTAATAGAGACCGGAGAGCTGGCCTTGGAAGAGACGCCCTCTGTCCTTCCCTCCTATGGCTATTTGCGCCTGGGTGTTGAAGATCGTTAACTGTCGTCCTAGTGAAGGGGGGTGAATAACATTATTGCCAGACATTTCCTTCACTTTACATATTACACTGAGCCCTGGCCAGAAATGACAGACAAAAAAGAAGTAGATTCAGTCTTGGTAGTGATTATGATGACTGCAGAGAGAGAGAGTATGGAAATGTACTGCCTAAAGAACATTAATAAGGAAGATTGGCCTGAAAGCAAGAACACCTAAAACCGAACCTCATAATTCAGCATCCAATCCATCGCATCCTGGACCCATTTTAAACTACAAATAAGACTTCAATATGTGGCCATTTTTTCAATTATCAATTCAGATTATAGTACCTGTCAAGCCTTAGCCTATAAATAAACCTTCCATTTTGACTTGGCAAAGGATTAACTCATAGAGCCATTTTTAAAAATGCAATGGTTTTAAGGGGTGGTTTGAAGACAGTAAAACATCAGAAAAAACTGATAGTGATATAAGGATTGAGTGGGAATCTCATGACAGGATCAGTCATGAACTTTCACCTGTAAACTTTGTGTTGTGAAGGCTCGCAAATCTAAACCCAAGAAATAACAAATGCAAACATTTGTGATGTCTCTGAAAGAGCAAAGCTTTTGAAATAACAGGATAACAGGGCTTCAGACAGCTAAGCCCCAGAATGCCTCACATGTGACTCCCCTCTTACAGACAGTGAAATTCAAAACTTATGTGGTTTAGTCAAGGTCACATCTTGAGTGTTAGAAGTGGTCTCATATCATAAGTAATAAAAAATGTATTTATTAAAAATAAATCTAGCAACAATTGCCAATTCACTTAGGTTTTCAGGACACTCACATCACATTCAGCCTGGACTGCTCTATAAATACTGTTGTATCCCAGGCTGCACTAGTTGACCATGTTAAGAAATAAATTGCTTCATGAAGTGCAAAGGCACTGCCTATAATTTCACTATTCCTCAGAAGATCAGGGGCATGACGCCTGGAATCTGTTGAATTAGCAGAAAACCAGACTGGGCAAAGCTCAGAGGAGTTATCAATGCTGCATCAAGTCAATCATCATTCAAATTTCTCACTGTGTTTTCCCATTTTTATGAAGTTTGAATTAGGTGTTCCCATTGCATTCCCACTGCCCAGTTCTCACTCACCATTTTCTCTGTCTAGTCCAACCTGATAAGAGGTGCAGAATGCCACCATGTAGCAAAACACAGCCTATAACCCACTGCTCATTCCTTCACAGCCAGTGGTTACAGTAGATCAAAATATGAGGGGGAGCTCACCAATTTTGGTGGTCGTCGTGACGGGTCTCGAAGTCAAGTGGTGATGCGGTGTAGCATCATCTTATGGTGACAGGATGCACCACGGGGAAGAGAATGGGGACAAGAGAAGAAATGTATCTGAAAGTAGTTCCTGTCCCCAAAGAGGGCCCTAGCTAACTAAGCAACAGTGTATGGAGAGGCGTAACACACAGACATGTGGAGGTGGGCTGCACGTCCCTTGTGCTCCTCACCCACAGATTCGTAAATGAAAAATTAGGACTTGATCAGGGTGGAGTAACTGCATTGATGAAGAAATGAGAAATAAAAATGGAGGGTATCCTTCTCCTGGGATGTGTTGAAACACCTGATGCAATATTCTGCATCTCAGGAGGTTTTAAACTTGCCAGAGGCAACATATGTCTATTAAAACATCAACAAACATGCACTGAAGCCATACATCCTCAGAATGTAAACAGAGCCTTTCCTCTTGTCTGAGGAACATAGACTCCAATAACAGTATCTGTCAAGATATTCAGCCCTCTCAGCCCAGCTCCTGTCTGAGTTAGAGGAAATGACACTGTACACTGTAGAAGGCCAAACTCCTTTCCCATACCATGTTCTCAGAGTTTGCTTTTTTCCTCTGTCGTGCTGTGATTTAGATTTTTTAATTAACATCATGTAAGATCTTTACTACACCATTTTCTGTCTGTATTGTCACTGCCTCTATAACACTAGACATGTCACTATCCTCTGATCCCTCCTTCCCACTCATTCACGATAAGAGTACCAAAAACTAGAGGTAAGATGAGTAAAGAACAGGGAGTTGTTTCACTGAACTTGAAATGTTGTCCCTGAAGATGGATGGAAGGTACTCACAGTTCAAAGTTTTCTATTTCCATTCCTTTCAATCAATACTGAATCTTTGTTCATCTTTTGGCAAAGGAAAAAAGGTGGAGGGTGAGAAAGGAGAATTTTTGCTGCTCCAGGTAGGAGAGCTCCCCAAAACAGGAGACAAAAAGGTTCTCTTGCATTTACTGGAGGATTATGACTCTCCTCAGGATGTCATCTGTTTTAACTCAAGCTCACAGCACAGCTTTAGACATGTCTGTCTTATCTCCTGCTTTATTTTCAAGAATGAGGAGTTAGTATATTAAGGTTGAAAAAAAAAAAAAAGGCCATGTTTCCAATTCTGGGCCTTCATCTGTGCCCTATAATTTTGAAATAAAGTGTACACCGAGGAGGTGACCTCATTCCAGTAAAAAAAGAAACTTTGATTGTATGTGGGGTCTTCATTGTTTGTTCAATGGTTTTCTAGACCAGGAGTAATGCACTGCACCATATGGTTAATGACGGAGACTGCACTGCTCTGAGAACTGTGTTTGCTAAAAGAATAATTACTTGTTCCAGTCACCTACAACCCGTAATTCCTCATTCTTCACTCTAAGATGGTGTACACTAGCATGAATAAAGACAACAGGGAAATGTATATGGAATGAGAAAAAACTGTTGAGAGAATATACACTTAATTCTGCCACCATATGTCTCTTCTAATAATTTTTTGATGCTATCATTTGGAAGCCTTTACTTTCCCTAGGTCAAATTTATTTGGCCACTGAATTTTATTGAGGAACTGTTTACATTAATAAATTCTGCCAGGTGTGTAAGGACTGCAGAATTACAGTCCTTTTTTCTCCACAGAGGACTCTCCCTACTGCTATTTTAGTGTCATGCTAAAGATAAATTATGAGTATACTTCAAGTTTCTGAGGTGTTTTTTCAGAAATTCTGAATAATTCTGGCTCTTGTTTCTTTGTTTGCTCTCTCATTGACTTCTTCATTTGGAAAACTGAATTCTAATTAAAAATATCAGAGAAATCTGAGGGAATTGTGACTTTTCTGTAGCACTAGGGGAGATTTTAGGCCTGATCTTGCAAATCCTAATTCACATTAATAGTTCTTGCTTCAAAAGCACAGTCACTTACATCAATGAGACTTTACAGGTAAGTAAGAGAGATTTGAATAATTAAGGACTTCTGGGATCAGTTCTTTTGATGAGATGCGTCTGGGTCTTTATTAACTCATCCAGTTGCAGAACAGATAACATCTGTGCCTTAGCAGACACCAGGTATTCTGCTAAGGAAATCTGCTGGATTTATGACTACTCAAGTTGAACAATCTAAGACTAATACTTCTTTTTATATTCATATACATAATCTCAGTGAAGTGAATAGCATTTGACATTTTGCTCATTACTCATACAATTCAAGACTGTAAACCTGGGCTCATTTTAAAAATATTTTAAACTAATTTATAAATTTTAAAGCCCCCCAAAACCAGTAATGATGCCACCTCAGAAAGATGTTGTGCTATATTTGTTTTCCAAGAATGAACCATTTTACCATTATGAATAACATAGCAGTGGTACCAAAGGAAGACCAAACCAATGGTATTCAAAACTATCAATCAAAAAGTGTTTCACCTTACCTCATTCAAGCCAAGAACTCATATGGTCAAGACAGCTATTCTATTTGCAGTCTCTTTGATGAATCTATTCCTCCATCCATCAGTCTGTTTTGCTCCATTTTGATAGCAAGCTACCCTTTCACTCATCATCTTAATAAAGTCTTCCGACAGAGGGTTTCCACGGTACATTAATTCTTAGATGGATGACCAGGTGGGTGAGCAGGTTGGTGGATAGCAACATAAATTACTCATCCTTATAATTTTTTAATTTGAGTGGTACCTAAGTTACTGAAAATGTCTATGCACTTTGGAATGAAGGAACAAAGCTGTACTGTCTCAGGGGTTACACTGCACAATGTCATTCCCTCACACAAAGTGGGAAAACTGAATTTCCTTTTACTTTAGTAAAAACATGGCTCTACCCCTCTAGCCTAACAGCATCCAGTGCTTTGAGAGTGTATGAACAGTCAAATATTGTCTCTTTTAGACCCTAGTGCATGTGTGATTGTCTTTTGACAAAGCATCAATATCCACAAAAGGTAGACTTCAGTTCAAAACTTCAGGATGGCTTACAAATGAAAGTGCCTTGGCATGCTTTTAAGCTCAAACTTGGAGAAGCAGTGACATACAATAAAAGATTTGGCAGAAAACCAAAAAGGAAAAAAAAAAAAATCAAAGCAAACACAAAACCAATCCAAAGGATAACAAAGGCAGGTATCTCAAGCACATGAATTGCATCAAGGAATTAGACATGCATCTGTTTTAATAAAATTAGGGCAATCATTGTCTTTAGTGTTAAAGGGACTTTAGCAATTCAGACTTAACAAAATTATTCTCTTTTTAGTGTTAAACTTTATTTATCTATTTTAGTTTGATCTGGTAAATTAACAGGGCAACCCACTGAGACTCAATAAGCATTTTCTGTTTATTGTTATCTTAAAATTTATTTAAAATTTAGCTGAATTAACTGTTCATAAAAAACTGGTGGTAAAAATATTTCTATTTTGGTTACACAAATATTTTGCCTTATTTTCAAAATACTTTATCTTTAGTTATAAACATGACGCCATTGTAGACCAAACCTGAAAAGTGAGCAACACTGCCAGCTCTCATTGAAGTCACCAGGGAATGAGTGTGCACAACACTTTTCAGGATCAGGCCCTTCACCTAAAAATATTTTGAGTGTATTTAGCCACATCCTCCCTGACCTCAAGTTAATTCAGCCTAGATAAATCACTTGGTTAATTCAGCTGAGGTTAGAAATTTGAAACAGAACTTATATTATAGTTTTCCAGTCCTGCAAAAGACTGGTTTTCCTTCTTGGAAAATGTGTTAACAACCATAGCCTAAACCAGCACAGAAAATGCAAGATCCGAGTTCAAAGGTCACCCCCTTCTATCAGCATTATTTTAATAAGAGGAAACAAGAGAAGATTGTGTTCTGCTTTTTCTAGACTTCAAGTCAAGGAGTTACAGTGATACTTTTTTAAATATATTTATTATAGGGAAGATATTCCCGACTTAAACTCCACTGTGTCAAGAGTCTAGTCCAAACCCCACTAAAATCAGTAAGTTATTCAGTAACCTTCAACAGGATTTGAAATGGGCTCCAAGATACTTTTTTTCCTTCCAAATTCCTGACAAGAAAATATTACTGTTCTAACACAAGTCAAAGTCCCATTTCAACAGGTCATGGACTGTGTGCAGAACTTTCACTCAAACCCTCTGGACTTACTCCTGTTAACAAGTCCTGCTGAACTGAGGCCAATTACTCCAGGCAAAACCACAAAATTAAGTAGCACTGCCTGAGAATATGTTAGGGAAAAATTTGACCCATAACTTAGACAAATGTATCATTTGAGTGTTCAAACTTAACTCCAGACATACCATAAAAATGACAGAACAATCATCTTTCTCTGTCTCCTTCACTGTAATTTAAATGAAAATGTTAAAAATGTTTTCTTTACAACATTTTTCAAAATTGCTTAATTATCTTAATATAATTTGGAAATACATAGGCATAGTGGTTAATCAGACTCATGAGAAAAAAATAAACTTAGAGGAGGTGGTTCAACAAGTAGATTTGAAAATCTCTTAAGAACACTTTGATAATAAATATATAAATGTAGCTTAAAACCAACTCAAAGCAGGAAAATCATGCAGTGGTTAAATTGCCATAATACATGTTGTTGCTCTTCACTCTTCTTTGTTTGTTTTTGGTTTTTTGTTTTTGTTTGTTTTGTTGTTTGGGTTTTTTTTGTAGAAAACATCTCCTGAATTTTCACTTGTTTGTTTGTCATTACTATTATAGCAAGCTTAGAATTCCGTCCCTTTAACTGCATTTTAATAGCAATGTATTATAGCATGATTTATCAACATATGGCAGGTGGAAGCTGACACAAATTATAATGAAAATTAAAACAGTCATTTATGTAGCAGGCAATTATCATTTAAGAAACATTTATTTGCAGGCTTTAAAAATGAGAGTTTAGAATCAAATGGGTTTAAAATGAAAGTTTTAATGACTGTTACCTTTTTCCTGCAGCCACTCCTCTACAGGCCGGTTATATTTGAAGGGGATTTTCTGTTTTACCATTTGGAACCGTTCACTATCAGTGTTGCCTTTAAAGTTTAAAAAACAGCTTAAAAACAATCTGAAAAGTCAATAAAATAGATAAAACATCCTAGATTTTTTTGGTTTTTTATGACCTTATTTAGCTATAAATAAATAAATGCACATGTGTGTACATATATTTGAAAAGAGAGAGATTTATCTTTAGTAAAGTGGAGAATAGTTATACATCCAATTGCCTGAGGTTCTGGAAGGTCGAAGAAATTAAATCCTATGCAAAAATATCTCAGATTCTCCTCAGAATATCTGTTTATCCAAATTGGTTAGAAGGCATGTGTAATTTGTCTGCGACACAAGACCTTGAGTGAACTCAGTGCCATGAGTTAAAACATTCTGATCAGACTCTAGATCTGATTGCATAAGGACATGGCACATTATGTCACTCACGTAAACACACAGTTAGGAGTAATTTGGTAAACCTTCTTGCACTAGTAGAAGACACATATTAGGACTAGAAACCGAGTAAACAGAAAAATGAAAGAAAGAAAATACAAGAAATCAATGCTGAAAGGACGCAATAGAATTAGTTTAAAAATAACCTAAGAATGGGAAGACAGATAAGAAAAAAGGGCAGTAAAATTTAAAAAGAAGAAGAGCAGTTAATTAGGGATATGTGAAGACTTGTGTTCAGTTACCAGAGTCTTGGGTCTGTTGCCAGAATAAAGCAGAAGCTCAGAAACTAATTTAAATAAAAACAGAAATAATTAGCCAAGATGTAAATTCTAGCAAGTGCAGTTCCATTGCTCCATGTTGATGGATAACAGAATTATCCAGTAACGTATGTTTTGGAGGAAAGCTCTTTTTACTTGTCCAGAGAGGACAAGGATTCACACAAAACCTTTGCCCAAATTCCCTGGCTATTAGAAAATTGTACAGGTCAGATAGGATGGGATGACTTCTAGTAGAAAGGAGCAGCTCAGTTTGATGGTGTTAGGAGTGACAGTGAACAAGTGCCATCATTCTGCTTTTTCATTTTCTTGAGCTACAGTCCCTTTCTGTCTCATTCTGGTTTTTGCTTTAAGTATTATTTTAACAAAAAACTTTTCAGTCAGACATAAAAAGAGTGCATCTTTACAAGCATTATTATAATATTGTAGAGAAAGGAGTAAGGCTCCAGCTTACTGAAGGAATGCTACCATAAACAGAAGTTCAGTAGATCAGTTTACTCCAATATGTGCATTGAATAAATGGCAGTCCAAGAGTCAGCAACTGCTCTGCACAATTTGCAGTACTGCCTTTAAAGTCCCACATATAAATAACTTCATGTGGCTTCATATATACTTGACTTTCTGAAACAGATAATGTATTCTTTTTTCAATGTAAAGCCATACCAATGAAAAAAAAAAGTCGTTACTAAACCATATAAGTCCACCCCATCAACAGCAAACACTTCCATTCTGCAAGGAATATGATTGGTAACTTTCGTGTGTCTGATAATCCTCACTGTGCCACTGCTGCTCAGAAATGCTGCCCGTCTGTGTGAGGTACCTGCTGACCACAGCTGTGCTCTACAGCAGCATCTTGTTACTGCTTCCTAGTACAGGTGAGAGGCACTATGGCAACACACCCGCTATAATCCCAAAAGGATTCACATGAATCAACCTAATTTTTAGGAGTATTCATAAAAATCATCATCTATATCTCCGTAAGATCCGATGCAAGGAAAGCAGCAATTTGGATTTGGGTTAGTATCTCCAACTATAAAGAAGAACATTAGGAGCATTGTTGCTTATTTGGGACAGCAGGTAAAACAAAGCAAAAATATTTAAGAACAGCTTTACTGGCCCAATTCCTTATTACCTTCCTGGAAATTGATCTGCTTTTTAACTTTCTTGTGACAGATTAATTGTGGGAAACTGCTATTGCCCATAATAGAAATATCTAATTAAGCACCAGCTGGCACACGCTAATGTTTCAGTTTCTCTGTTCCACCTCAGATACCTGCCATATACTGGTTACTTGGATAAACCAGAAGGAAAAGATACAATACTGAAAACACTCTCTGTCAGTAATATATCAAATCATAATCTACTATGGACCATGGTGGCTTGGAGTCCCTCACAGACATTGTTACCTATAAGTACATTCCCTGCTCTCATAATTCATACCAGCACCAACAAAAAGTCAGGTCTGTACTTCTATGAATACAGATTCCTAAACAGAAAATTTGAATCATGTTCAGCGCAGGGTCCAAGAAAAAAATTGATAAAGAGAGGCTGAGGTAATAAAACCAACAAAAACAAATGAAAAACCCTACCTAAAGTAAAAGAGACAGTAATATTAACAAAACAATGGCTTTTGATATGTTTATTAATAATAAGATGATGACTAATATAAGCTGAGGTCACGGAGATCAGTTGTTTTTCCACTTTCTTAACCTAAAAGATCGCTTCCTTTCCTGAAAGTTCTCCCATTCATTTAAGCCTAGGGGAAGCTCACATTCACAGGACAGGGAAGCAGACCCACTGGTTTGGGGAGAACAGAAACCAAATTAAGTCAAACTCACTGCATAAACAATTTCCTTTTTAAGATCAGTTTACAAGGCATTCAGTTTATCCATCTGACCTTTTCGCAACATACTAATCCATGCTCATCAAACCAGCTAAGTCTTGTAAATACAATCATAAACAATCTGCATCTCCTTTAGCACATTTTTTTTCTGTTGCAGTGTGCCTAATAAGAAAGGACTACTAGGTCCTGAAAGACACTCAGGAGGCATTTCAATGGCACTTAAAGACCTAATTTCTCTGTCAACCCAGACTCAAACACTTACAGAGAAGCTGGTACTATATCTATATTGCATGTGATAGAGAAAGATAATTTCAGGAGGTTGTTCCCCACTTTGCAGAGTATATTATGAGTTAGGACTACTGGTTAGACGAGTGCACTGATATAATAATATTGATGGGCAAGCACATTTCCTATAGTCCCAAAGAAATTCTGTACCACTATTCCCTAGCAATAAAAAAACTCCACTGGCTTCATTTATGTAAAGGTATTTACATAATAACCTTTTACTGGTGGCAATGACATCTTTTTCAGAATAAAGAAAGTTAAAGGGAATACCAGAGTCAGCCAGGGGCTGGCGTGGAGTGCTTCTTCCTCTGTATGGAATACTGACTGGTAGAAAGAAAAAAATGTAGTGGATTGAAATTTCTCAGAAGTAGGGCATCTGACAGGAACAGACCAGCAAGACTAAGGCAAAAAAAAATTAAGTGGGACAATCAAAGAAAACATAACAAGGAAAAATGGGTTTCTTATAATATAAATCTAGACCTTCAAGAAAGCCAGAAATGACAACTATTCCCCACCACATCTTTATAAAGAGGGTTTTTTTTTTTAAATCAAGTTTAATTTAATTTTAATATTCTTATTATTATTCAGATAAATTCAGCAAGATTAAAATACATATAAAAATAATACCTTTGAAAGCTATGAAAAATTGAAGGGCATTAGAAAATTCAAGTAAGTTTAAACTGCAACATTAGCATCTGGTCTATTCTTTGTTTTGTTTTGTTTTTAAATTTTATTTCAGACATAAGTAAGAATGAATTTTAAAACATGTGCATGAGAATATCTTCACTCATATACCCAGTTACAACAGTGAGTTAAAGATCAAGCTTTTCATTATTAAGTGCTCACGATAGTCATTAAATATAACCAATAAAACCATACAATTACTAAATTAATACTGACTTGGATTTGTGCTTTAAAAAAATTAACACAACCTTTGATATGAATTCAAAAAGGAAATATCATGGTTTGCAACACAAAGTAACGTAAGTTCAACATGAAGGAAGCCCACTGGACCTTCGACAGCCGAGTCATGATGTGAATAAGTGGGATTCTTGTCCATCTTCATACACAGAAAGTTTCAGTAACAATCCTTTTTTGACCTCAATGCAATTCCTTTCTAGAGCAGAATGATACACATATTCAAACAATCCCTGCACATAACTAATGCAGATCCCCTCTTTTTTCTCTTTGAGTCCAGCTCTGATTCAAGGCTGTAACTTCAGAACAGAATGTACAGCATAGAGCCATTTGAATTTATCTTAGAAAATACTTTAATCCCAAAATTCTTCTCCATTCAGAATCAATGTGGGTCTCAAAGGTCTGCAGGATATAACTTCTTATAGCAAAATTGTGTTGATTAGTTTTGCTACTTGTGATTTACTAAATATTTTTCCTCCCATAGATTCTAGCTGCTTAAGTGATTCAAGTACCAATAGGAACTGCTCATTTAAAAGGAGTTTCCTCTTTTTTCCTTCATCTGCGTAATAAATTCCTGTATATCAATATGACTTAGGATCTGCTCAGCAACTGTGCTGCTTCTAAAGAACTATACCTCATAAATGCATTCTTTCACCTATTTTTATTCCTTTTTCACGCAAAAATTTTAAGGCAAAGCCAAGTGTGAGCACTAGGATTGAAAAAAGTCTTTTGTCCCATTTAGGATTTACATTCACCATTAACAGAAATTCTGCTGCATCTCCCAAATTTTCCAACAAACTAATAAGCAACCAGGCTCTTACGACCTCAAGGATTTTAATGGTAACACTTTGAAATTTTCTGGATCTTGAATCCTACTTAACCTGAATATTCAAAACATTTCAAATACTACAGACATTCCTGAGGACTAAATACTTTGGAGAGGAATATGGCACAAGAGTTTTTTTGGTTTGGTTTGGTTGGTGTTTGGTTTTGGGGTGTTTTTTATGTTGCCTTTTTCCCTCAAGAAAGCCTGGCATCTCAATCACAAAAATCAGAGCTTACTGGTTAAATATGATCAGTTGGCAGTCTTCTGTCTTTTACTGAGGCCCTCTGTATCACTGCTCCACAGAATATACAGATAAACAGATCAGATTCACTTTGAACTTTAGCTTTTGATAATATTCAATTTGGACCAAACTGAAATGGAAAAAAAAAAAAATCAAAAGAATTTGCTTGTGCTAATCACTACTGGCAGTTCCCACAGGAAATACTTTTGATATAGTGCAACAGTCCAGTGGGAGACAGTTTAAATTTGCTCATGGGCAAAAGAGAATTTTCTTCCAAAACCCTTCTGTGATGGATGATGGTTTGTTTTTCAGCTCATGGTTCCTTTAAGAAAACAAACAGCCTTTATTGCATTAATCTTATTTCTAAACCAAAATGGATTCTTAAGCCAAAGAAAGTACAAGAGCAATTGAAGCTCTGAAAAATGTTGCTTCTTGGCCTAGATACAAATCATGATGATCTACTTCCTTTTTGGTGTGAAAGAGAAACCTGAAAGGTTCCAGCAGATTGCACTGGGCAGAAAGAAAGTGCTCACTTTCAGGCAGAATATTATAATGTGTTGTCAAGTCTGTGAAGATGCTAAACAGAATGCCATAAGAAAGTACTCATTTGCCCTAAATTACTGTCAAAGGCTGTTCTATGAAGAGACACTACAGCAGCAACATTTTCTTCATTGCTTCTAAATCTCCAAAAAGAATGAGACGTTCTATCTTCTGAGCTGTTATTAAGTGAAAGGTGCTACAGCGATACTAATGATTAAAAAAAAAAATCTTGATATCATTGTTCAAGGTTTAAAATTATTCCATCTTTTTCCCTTATCATAAGTGGAATTTCAGTAGGAGAAGGGCTTGTAAACAGCTAGTGTCTGATAGCTCAGTTCACCCAGTGGCCTTTAAAGCCATCTCCCCTTGAATTTTTATGAATGTTCATAATCTTACTCAGATTGACATACAATTAATTGACATCATCATGGGAGAGAGGCAGCCTGCTACAGCATGAAAAGTTTACCTTTGAAGGCTAAATCCTCTACTAACATAAACTGCCTCGGTTCATACTTCTTATTCAGCTGGAAAACCAAGACAAGTCTATTAGTAAGCAACTAGAGTCTGTTAGTAGGACTAGAACCTTATTCCATAAATCAGAAAGGAATAACAACACTACAATCAAGTTTTAGCAGCAAGTCTGTTTATGTATAGCTGTTTATTTTGTTGTGTTACTGGAAGACCATATTGTGGTTTATGTTATGTAAAATAAAGAATGCTTGCATTAAAATAAAAACACATGAAAAATCTCTACGTACAGTGGCTTTTAGAAAACACTTGAAAAAAGTCCAAACCTGAATGTAGCTTATAAAGAAGTGAAACAGGATGGCCATGCAGCTAACTGCAATAATTACAAAGCCAGTGATCAGGAATCTTTCTAACTACCACAAACTATCCCTCTAAAAATTCTTGGAAAGCTTCAGTTTTGTCTTGTATAAGGAGCAGCGCTATAGAAGATTCATTCAAATTTGGAAATTTATTTCATTTGATAGGATTGAAGAATAGACATTGTTAAGCTTTGCTTCAGTTCTTGTCTATTAAATTTTTCCTCTGGCTTCACTGTTGCATTTTTTGCTATTGAATTCTCAATTTATTTATTGTCCTCATTTCCCCTTTAGTCCTAGATGCCCTTGACTTTATCTTCAAGTCCCTCTCATCACATTGTTTGCTGGAAGCAACACCTTTCCTTCCGTTCATCTCACTGCAGACTGGAGTTAAAAGCTGACCTTCACACTGCAGCTCTCCTCAGCTCACTGCCCTCATGACAAGAGACAACAAGGTCTCGGTAATATAAGTACTAAAAATAAGAGACAGAATTAGCAAGCAAGGCTACAACAGCAAAAGTTACGCAGGAAACTGGAGCTCTTTCCAAGATTCTAGTGCCTCAACCAAAAGCTTTACGCTGCTGGCACTCTCTATTTTATCTGATCATTTTTAACCTAAAAAACTTAGGGGCCTAATTCAAAGCAAAGCACCATTCAGTCCAAAATCATTTGGTCATTTATAGGCAAACTAGGATATAGGAGTTTAAGAGTCTGTCCAGAAGGTATAGGTAATATGGGCCATCATGACATTCGTAAGACCAATGAAGAGTTGGAGAAGTCATCTAATTCACCACACTGCCCCAGAGCAAGATCAGTAACATTTCAACCTCCCTTAAATTAGTCTTTCAATCCTCTTTTGGATGACAAGAAAATGAGTGCCTTCCCTCGATAATCTAACACATAAGCACTATAGGAGCCAAAAAAAGAAAACTCAGACTAGCAATGGTGGAAGAAGGTTAATCAAACTTTTTCAAGTGCGCAGAAGGAAAAAAAGTGCTGTGAGAAATGTGAGTCAAGTCTTATTTTATATGCACAGATTGTATCGAATCATTGCAGCCCTATAGAAGTTGAGGCCATGGGTATGAAATAAAAGCAGTTTGGTTTAGATCTCATGTGGCCTATGTTGAAAAGCCAAACTAGTGTACAGTACAGAGAATGAAGTTATCAGTTCAACCTTTGTAAAAATATGAAACAATTTGGGTCTCTACATTATTAGATGTTTGAGATATTTTGTAAGGAACGTGTAAATAATTGGATTTTTTTCACTGACCAGATCCAATTTAAGCACCATATCAGGCAGCCAAGGCTAAAGTGACTATTAAAGAACAACTGAAACTACATATTGATCTTTCCATTTTAAACAAGAAGAAATTTCATTTTGCAGAAAGAAATATGAAGCAGAGACCAGAATAAAATCCACTGCTACTGTCCCCACATCCCATTTCTTTGATTGCCTTGCGAAAGGTCACAATGTGATTTATATAGCTCAGTGGGAACAAGCAGCAATAACCAAATGCCAAAAGCACTTCATTTGTATTGACACTTTAAATTCTATTAACTCCCATTTATCTAGAGGCTGCTTATCTGTTTTGTGCATTATGAAGTCAGGACAGAGACATGCTGAATCTAGTTTACATATTTTGGATTAGGCACTGGAGCTACAAGGGTGCAACTATTTTACTTCCAGGAGCAATGTGAGAGTGAAAACAGTACAATTGCCTTTGTTTGGTCCATGGCCTAACGTAAGAAAATCCATGGCTTTATACCTGCTTCATGGAGAGTCTGTGGCTCAGTATCACACCCCTGCAAACAAGCACTGGGGTAGACAGGTATCTTAGGTCTTACGCAGTCAGCATGGCCACAGGATTAGAAAGAGCACTGATTCCTGCAGAACCACTTGGGGCTCAGTGCTCTGTGCTCCCCTTTCAAGGAGGGCTCTTCTTTATGTTTATCAAACATTACACTGAAACCAAGACTCCTTGTTGGAAGGTGCCAGTAGGAACTCCAGTATCTATGTGATGGAGCAGGGTTGGCTTCACTAGAAACCTTCAGATGTGTCTGGATCTCATTCTCATGTGTACATATTATCAGGGAGATAATATGGGGAGTTGAATACACAAATACAGTATGTACTTTCCCATTAATAGAGTGCTGACTATAGGGAGGTTGCTCAACAAGTGACAAAGATACAAATTCATTGGCACAGAACAATTTTCATACTCAGTGAATTGCAGAATATTTTCTATTTAAGCCCCTCAAGATAAGGCCAATTGGCACTTTATCCCCAGTTTACTGATTGGAGAACTGAGCCATAGAGTAGTAAAAGCATTACCCAAGACCACAGGGAAGGACATCTCTAAAGCCAAGGCTGGGATTTGGGAACTTCTGGCTCCAAGCTCCATGACTGGCCCCTTTCATTTCTGACCATCCATTCCCAAAGTTGCTCTGCTTCAGTCAACAGCATTGAATTTTAATGATTTTGTGCTTTCCAGTGCCTTCAGTGACCAGGGAGAAGGCTGATGTGGATGTGTGAGCCCCTTCTGTCACTGCATGTCAGCACGTCAACCTGGGATTACAGCTGGCGCTGTTCTTTCTGCAGGCAATGTGATCAGAAAAGCACAAAGTTGTTGTTCAAGCCTCTGATCCCTCAGGCCAGATGTTTGTTTGCTCATTCTTACTGTGCACACGTGTGTGTATGAGAGTGAGAAAGGGACAAAAGGAGAGTCAGAGATAGAAGAAAGGAAATATATTATAGCAGCTCTGTTTGACCAGGAAAACTGAAACAGAACTAATCCAGGAGAGAAATTCAAATATATTAATGTCTGGGATCTCACTGCACTGTGCTGCCTAGCAGGATTCTGTTTAGACTGAGTCTCCACCTGAGAAATATTTCTCCATATTTCTCTGCACTACATTATACACCTATATTTTATGTACCATCAAATGACTGGATCAATAGTAGTTGATTGGATGGGGCTCTGGGCAAAGTAGTCTAGTGGAAGGTGCCCATGGCAGAGGGATTGGAATTAGATGATCTTTAAGGTCCCTCCCAACCTAAGCCATTCTATGATTCTAATTAATCTTACACCAGCGAAAGAGAAATTTATCAGAAATCTGTGGTGATAATGTTTATACTTGGTACCTGGACACTCATACAATCATGGACCAGCAGACAAAAAGAAAAAAAAAATTAGAACAGCTCATAATATTTGAGGATTCAGACAGTCAGGATACACATGCTTACATCAGCAGCTGTATACTTTGGCATGGAATTGTTAGCACGACTAAGCGATCAGGATATACCTATATCTCTTAGTATGTAATTATTATTAATGGAAAACGGCATAGTGATGATTTTAGAAAGAAGTGTGTTGGACATCAAAGAAATACAAGTCAAAAACACATGGCTTGAATCTGTTTCACAAAGGGACTGGGACTCAAAGGTGTGTAATTAAAAGATTGCAGTAGTATTTAGGGCAGTATTTAAGGAAGTTGCCTTGGCCCAGAGGTCTTACAGCAGATACCACAAGGATGAGAACAACTGGGAAGAAAGATGCACCAGTGCCCTATGGATACTATATACTGGCATACTTTAAGAACCTGATCAGTTTTGGGAAACAAAACTTCAACAGGAGCAATGTGTACCAGAAGCCACAATATAACCACTTTTTTTATTTGCTTTCTGCCATTCCTTTCCTCTGTCCTCAAAGACAGAATTTGGAAGACAGAAAAGCCCTACACTACTTGCATGAAATTCTTTGAGGATGGGGCAAATTGGAAATGAACCACAGCTCCATTCTTTGTGTGGAAAAGCAAAACATGAAGTACGCAAAAGTTAAACTGTGAGAGTCATGGCAATATTTATGTACTTTTATATCATTTCAGATCCTATTCCATCATCCAGTATGGGCACACATGCATTTGTATGGGTGTTCTTGCACAAATTCCACAGTATGTTTGTTTGTAGGTAACTTAAAGAGTTCATATATCAGTGTATATAGGAGACCAAAACGTGTGTGTTCATATCATGTAGCCATATTTATCAATTTTCCAACCTTATAAATATATTATAAATGTTATGGCCCTGCGGTGACAAGTTACAATCAACTCTTGATTTCATCAACTTGTCATGCTTTAATCATCCCTCTTGGCAGATCTTTCAACATATGTCACAGTACTGCCTTCCAAATGTGCTTCTCCAATTCTGTTTTATTAACCCTGTCTTTTTATATGTTTTAGGCTCATTATGAAATACAGTAAATCTGTCAAAGGCACTTTATATGCTGTCTCCAATTCATGCTGATAGGAACCATCTGAGAGCTCATTTAAGTCCCACAAAATGAGTACAATATCAAAAGTCAAAACCCACAAACAAGTATACAACAAGAAGCCTGGGGATCACATTCAGCCCAGAAGGTTCATCAAAATCCAGCGCTCTTGTTCCTTACTCATTGCCCACTCACAAGGGCATTTGCATAGGAAAATATTAAGACCACAATGGGATCTGGAAGTACCACAACAAAATCCCTTCAGCTTGCAGATCAAGCAACGTGTCTCGTTAATGACTCCAAGTAGCCCAGCACAAGATCCATGTGCCTCTTTGCGGAGAAAACTGGAGTCAGCCAAACTTGTTGCTATTACAAGGTTTCAGAAGAGAGGAGATCATAACTGCCTCGAGTCTGAGGGAAGTAAGGAATTGCTAAAGGAGCGCAAGAAAACAAAAAACAGACTTTAGGTCGGGGTTAATGGGTGGAAAAAAGAGGGAATGAGATAACAAAATCACTTTGCAAGAGACAGAATGAATTTGGTGGGGGGAGGAGTCAGGCTCTGCAAAGAATAGAGAATTTTTCTCTAATAAGGCTCAGTTACCAAACATTTGGAAATAATTGAAGTAGTACAATATGAGCTCTGTAAGGGCACTGTGCAGGGATAAGTAAAAATTTAGAAGAGAAGAATTTGTTGCAACGACTCAGACATCCCAGTTAGTTTGACTTCTGAGTTTGCCTTGTTAATGGGCTAATCAGCATTAGACTTTGCATCACTGAGTTCACAGTAACTAATAATCAGAATATTACATATTATTTACAACATCAGTGCTCATGTCAGCTGAATAAAGGTTACGTAGCCTGCTCTTAATTTCCCCAGTGATGCTACTATTAGACCATCTAAACTTCTCTTCTTCTTGTCTAATGCATTATAAATTAAATAAAGCAAAGTTGGGAGAGGTTAATATCTCATTGATAACAGTTAAAAAATACAGACAAGCTTTAAGAAATGCAAGACCTTAAAAAATTACAGAGGGAGAAACCTAAAATGTCACTGATGAAAAAAAAAATCAAGAACTTATATATTGAGAAATGAGGCTGCTTTTTTTCAACTGTATTGGGCTGATTCATAAAGACTATTCCTCTTCAGTAATTTTGTCTTGGTTATAATTGAAGACTACTAGAGATATCACACTCTAATTCTCCATGATTAAGGCAGTCTTATTTCCTAGAAGATTAGTGTTAACTCTGTTTCACAAACATGAGGGTTACGTTACCTTCATTGGCTTGGTCAGCAGGTAGCAAAACACAGAGCACAGAGAAACTGGCTCTGTCCCCTGCTTCAGTCTTGAGAAATCTACTGTCCCCCCATATTCAGCATAAAGCCAGTGAGATAAACCCAAACCAGCACGAACAAAGAATCTGGATGAAACCTTGTGAGACCTTCTGCTTCAGGGACAAGATGGCAATAATATATAGAAATCATCAGTCATGGATGGGAACTGTTTTCTACAGCTCTCCTGTATGCCTTACATCAAACAAATCCCTGCTAAATTTTGTTTTTAACAGCTACAACAACCACTGCATTATCTGAGGAAATTCCTCATCATAACAATCTCTTGTGTGTTTTGTGTAATTCCTTTACAAATAACCTTGAGCCTTCTCTGTATGTCCTCTTAATATCTCAGGAGAGGATCTCACTTTCTCCTCCTCTCTTCCTCTCCTGCCTGTCTCCCCCTCCCTGCCCCAATTATCTCTTGCTGTCTTCTGGGTGGTTATGTTTAATCTCAGGATTAGGCAGAAGCCTGTAGTTTGCCTTGAACAGCTTATCAGCTTCCAAGAGACATTTACAGGGAGAGAAAGACTCCAGTTTTGATAGCAGTAATTGTATTTAGCTTGTAAGATACAAGGCTATTTATCTCATGGCTGGGAAATCACAGAGGGAGAGAAAGAATATAAAAACTAAATAAAACCGAGAGGAGAGAGGAGAGAGGAAAGAAGAGGAGAGAAAAGTGAAAAAAGAGGAAAAAAAAGATAAAAAAGAGAAAAAAGAGAGAAAAAAAAAAGAGGAAAACCCTCCTCAGAGTGATGAGGTGGGAAATCATTAAACAAAAACATCATGCCACAAAAAGATCATGTGGAACGAGACTGAAAATATCCAGGGAAAAATGAGAAACAGCTTGAGTAGTACAAGAAATTACCTGTTTAAAGCAGACTATAAACTCTAGTTCCATAGTCACAGTTGTGTAAAACTCAGGAAATTTGATTTGTAGATATGGCTAGAACCATTTTTAGAGATACTGAGTACTGACAATGCATCTAAAGACCGCTGGAGCTGTGGACACCCACATACCTGAAAATGAAGCTGGGTTTTTTGTTTTTTTACAGAAACAACAGTACCCATTATGGGTTGTGGGGTGCCATACAACACTTAATATTTAAGCCAACTTCAGCTTCCTTGCTTATAAAATGTCCTTTGCATTTGCAGTATTCAGTCTGTTCTCCACAAAACAGCTTTGTGTTCCATTTCTCCCACCCCAAACATGCTGTAAAATCTCTGACATTGACTTAACTCAAGTTCTGTTTGGCCTACTGTACTGCTCCATTTTTTAAGGCTCCTACAATAGGTTCGGGTGGGTATATAAATATATATATATAAAATTAGGATCTAGATATTTTGAATCTTATCAGGCTGCAAGCAATATTCTAATTTGGTACAATCAAACAAGCATGCAGGCAGGACAGAGTTAGCACCATCCCCTGAGAAACACTCAGCACTTTGTGAAAGTATTCAACGGTCATCAGCAATACAAAAATTGCCACATTTCAATTTGTATACATTTAATCACAGAAGACTTTTACTAAAAGAATAAGATGGAACCATGCATACCATTCAAGTGTATCAAAAGACCAACACAACCATTTCAGTTCTTTCTACCACCATAATTACTTCTCTACAGTTAGAGCAGATGAGATGAGAAATACAGTATCTACTGACTCTATATTACAGAGATGTAACATATAATTTCAGCTGTCCCAAAACTAACTTCTTGGGAATTTTCTCAAAGATAAGAGGTCATACAGTTAAAAAAAAATTAGAAAAATTGGCAGTCATGGGATTCTTCCTGGAGCTTTTGTCACACCACCTTTCACTTAAATGTAAAACTATAACCTCTGCCTAACATTTTCTATTACTTTGTGAATGAGTCAGTTTAGACTAGACTAGAATATTTTTCCGTTGGAAGGGACCTACAACAATTGCCTAGTCCAACTGCCTGATCAATTCAGGGCTGACCAAAAGTTAAAACATATTCTTAAGGGTATTGTCTCAAGGCCTATTAAACACTTGTAGGCATGGGGTCTGTCAACTATCTCTCTAGAAAGATGGTTCCACTGTTTGACCACCCTCTCAGAAAAGAAGTGCTTCCTAAGGTATAGTCTGAACCTCCTCTGGCACAGCTTCAAATCATTTCCATTTGTCCTATCACTCCGTACCAGGGAAAGAGATCAGCACCTCTCTCCCTGTTTCCACTCCTCAGGAAGCTGTAGAGAACAATGAGGTCACCCCCAGCCTACTTTTCTCCAGACTCGACAACCCCAAAGTCCTTAGTCACTCCCCACAGGACATGCCTTCCAGTCCTGCCACCAGCTTTGTTTCTGCTCTCTGGACATTTTCATGGACATTTACAAACTTCTCAAATTGTGGGGCACAGAACTACACACAGTACTGAGGTGAGGCCACACCACTGATAACCAGAGAAGGACAACCACCTCTTCTGACTGGATGTGCTGTGTTTGATGCACCCTAGGAAGTGGTTTGCCCTCGACTCTCTGGGCATACAGCTGACTCACAGTGAGCTGCTGCTAACCAGCACCCCCAGATCCCTTTCCATAGGGCTGATCTCCAGCCACTCCTCTCCTAATTCGTACTCATGTCTGGCATTATCCTGTTTCAAGTGTAGAATCCAGATTTTTTTCTGGGTAGATTTCATCCCATTGATCATAGTCCAGTGATCCCATCTAGCTAGTTTCCTTTGCAAGACCTGTTGTCCCTTGAGAGAGTCAACAGCACTTCCTAGCTTAGTATCATTAGCATACGAGTTAGTGGGGCGTTCAACTCCTGCATCCAAATAATTGATAAACTTCCTGAACAGAACTGTCCCCAAAATTGAACCCTGAGGAACAGCACTGGGGACTGGTTACCAGCCAGATGTAGCCCCATTCACCCCAACTCTTTGAGCGCTGCTGTTCAGCCAGTTCTTAACCCAGCACTGTGTACTGGCTCATCCCACAGCTGGACAGCTTGTCCAGAAAGATGCTGTGAGGGATGGTATCAAAAGCCTTGTTAAAATTCACAAAAAACTACATACACTGCCATCCCTTCATCCACGAAGCAGGTAACCTTATCACAGAAGGATATCAAATTAGTTAAATGGGACATTCCCATTTGTGAACCCATCCTGACTGTGCCTTATGATTGCATTATTTTTTAAATGCCTTTCAACAGCATACACTATAATATTCTCTATAATTATTCCAGGATCTGAGCTTGGACTAACAGGTCTGTAGTTCCCTGTGATTTCCCTCACAGCCATGCAGACTGGAATAACAACGGCTAGCTCCCAGTCAGCGGGGACCTCTCCAGACTCCCAAGACCCTTGGTAGATGATTGAGTTGGGTCCTGCCATAACATCTGCTCCCTCCTTCAGTTTGCTAGAAAACTTATTGAAAGAAGCAAGAAGGAACTCAACCAGTTTTCTTCCCTGTCTTACATAAAGTGTCTGGTACAAATCAAGCTACTTCAGAACTTTCCACCAAGTAAACGAAAAAATATATTGTAGCAAGGGAGAGCTGATATCTCTCACATTTTAGATAAGTAGGAGAATCTAAATCACTATCACTTTAACCTGTGTTTCTGGAAAGTGTTACTGTTTCAGACAAAGACTGTCTCACATAGACTACCAAATATGTAGTTCAAATTGGATTGCTTTCAAATGAAATTAAATCAGAACACACGATCTAAATGTTCAGGGGCATTCAGTCCTTGGAACTGGACCTATTCCGAAGCAAAAACCCAGCACAGACACCAGGGTCTCAGAATCAACCTTTTGTTTTACAGGTATCTGACCACACTACCAGCCAGAGCAGTCAGTTCTGCTGTCAGGAGCTAACTGTCCAGCTTTTCCAGAAATCCAGCTTCCTCTTAGAAATGTACTTGAGAGAGCAAATGAAGTAGGGGCATAGAGGATGAAATATTTTTTTTTTTTATTCAGTCACAAAAGAACTGTAAATTAATGTAATTTGAAAGGGCAGAGACTACTACAAGAAGGCTGAGAGATCACTCAAGAGAATGATAAAGGGGAAAAATATAAAATATGTACTGCATGGATGAACTAATGAATCCTGATAAGAATCCAGTTTTTTAAAGCTTTCTTATTTCTTATTTTTAAAATGCATTAAAAAAAAAAAAATCCAGGCTACAGTTGTCTTGCTAAATGATGCATTTCTTTAAATGACAACTCCTTCCTGCCTCTTGCTTTCCTTCCTTTAATCTTCTCCTTTAAAACATTATTCCAATTAGACTTTATTTTGGTGTCATGGATACTCTTACTTTACAGCTTCTCTTCAACTAGTTTTGTGGGGCTTTTTTCTGCTGTCGAAAATGTAGTTGGTGCATGGATGAATGAACAGGAATATCAAGCTTGTTTTGACATATACTACAAATCTGATAACACAAGTATTTCTTTTCAAGGAAAATGAGTGAACAGAGAAAAAAGATCACCCATCTAAGAACTAATGAAAATTTAGGGACTGAGGCATCACAGTTTTGTGTAAAGACAGAAGATTTATTTTTAAATATTCTGAAAATTTCTCCAAACTGTCTCTAATTTGATAGGTTTTATTCTAATCAAAACAAAAATATGTCAGATTCTTCCTCTCCCTGAACTCTTGGACCAAAATTACTCCAATTTCATCACTAAAAATCTTTATTTAGATACAGAGAAGGCTCTCACCAAGACCATAAAAGCAAGAAATAACACTGACCAAGCACAACCTGTTTTCTGAGATGTACAAAAAAGGATGAAAGCATGTAAGACAACAGAAGGGAGGCAGTCACAGGACCTGCATTTTAGAGCATAGCAAGAGGTTTATACCCTGACTGAGAAACACGTTATGATGACCAACTTAATGAATCAAGAATTTGGCTACCAGTACAGCCTATGGAAAAAGTCCATCTCTTTATTGTGTTCTTGAGAGAGAACATGAAACTAATGCAAATAAATCATAAAATAGCTCAATGGTTTTGGCTGAACCATGACAGCTGAACTGCAGATAGCAGCCTTGGTAATAATGCTACTATTTGCTGTCTCCCAGTTCTCAGGAGCTTTGTCTCAGATACATGTACCGGGTGACTGTTCAGTCTTACTGTCCAGTAAGAGAAACTTCAGCAGTGTTGGAATGACACTAATGATTAGAGATCATCCCTAATGATTTGGATTGTTTCAGTCACAAAATTAAGCCAACCTTAGCTCCAAGTTAATTCCCACCTTTACCATTTCTCTCTAACCCTTTTCCTCACAAGAAAGCATAAAGCTTGTGTTGCAGATCACTGAAATGCAACTGGATGTTATAATAACCAAAATGTCAGTGCCTAAATGGTAAGTTTGTTGGTTTACCCTTTAACTTCTTTTTTTTTCTTTTTTTTTAACTTTCAAAACTACAACTTGCGAGTATTTTGGTCCCATTGAGCTACTTTCAGTTAATTTCAACTTAACTGAAGACTGTGTTTTAAGGAAAGACAGTATTCTCTCACTTTGCTCATTTAATGAATATTCAACTTTTGTGCTTTTCATTGAGCAAGTAATTATGAATCTAATGTATAATCCTTCTACAAGTATTAAAACTCAGAGCGGAGCATGGAAATGCCATTCAGAATGCAGCCCTGCTGCCAGAAGATTGTACCCTGCGTGATGACAAAGATGATACATTAGCGAGTTCATAAAATTTGCAAACATTAGCCTGCAGTACTGTGTGGAAAACCAAGTACACATGAAATTGTTCATTTTACAGACAACACAGTGTGGCCAAGCATGCATTGGCTACAAATGCCACATTTTTTAAACACTACAAATAAATGTGTTTCCAGAAACGACATGATCCTATGCAAAATGTACAGGGTTCCTCAGCTACTATTGCACAGATCTGATATGATTCAGTTTCAGCAGTCTCCAGCTGAAACACACCGGGTTAGCCTGGGTCCATCCAACTACAAAGCATTTTACAGAGACGAATTGCTGCTGAACACAGGTTTGGTCTTGCATTCAGTACAAGAAACTACAGCGCAAGACAACACACTGTTAATTTCAAACGATACTACTTAGTCTTTTTTTTAAACCATTAACTGCACAGAAAATGGGACTAATAGGGATTGTTTTCCTGTAGTTACTGGCTTGTTGAATCTTTTTTGAATCTAAGGCATTCATAATGCCACTCTATTTTATGGATATTGTGGTATTTAACATGAATTAGACATGACTTAGATCAAGTCACAGTCCTTTCCTCTGGGAGGCGTGGAACACTGCCCTTCTCCCTTGTTTTGTTTCTTTGGTTTTTGTTTTGTTTGTTTGCTTGCTTTTTTTCCATAGCCATGTAAGATCTTTACTTTTGTGATTTTTGCCCCTTTTAAAAATTCATCTAAAACACTGGTTTGAAAGAAAGGGGAAAAAATAAGGGAGAAACCTGCACACACACAAAGCATGATTCCATAAGCCTTATTGTCACAGAGACAGGCTGAAAAATTCATCATCTACAAACAGACAGAAATTGAAATCCATGCACAGAAAGGAAAAGGCGCCTGGAAGATAAAGGTGTCCTTTTTCCTCAGGGCACAATAGCATACACTCAATACTAGCCCAGAACACGAGATTAATGCTGATTCCATGAAACCATACATCGTCTAATGAAAACACAGAAATATCTTTATCCAAGGCAGAAGCAGATACTGAGTGTGATTTATTTTCCTTTTTAAAAAAAAATTAAAGAATCTCTAAAGCATTGAGCTGAATATTTTGTTTCTTTACATCAGGGACTTACTTCAGCAAGTAATATAAGAAGCAAATTTATTCATAGGGTTCTTAGTGACCATAATTGGCTGCCAACTGGATTGGAGGTATTTTACAAAATAATTGATGACAGGAGCAGAAGAAAGAACACTTTCCTCTCTAACCAATGGATAGAACAGTTAGAATCTAACTCAGCATGTCTGTCAAGGCATTCTTCAAAAAGAATTTTTTCACAGAAATAAGGTTAATAATTGAAATGTACCCTTTTGCATATATTTCACCAAAACACTAAAAAAGGACCATGTTGAATATGTGGTAGGGAGCACCACAGCACAGATCACTCACATTAAAAACTTTCCTGTGTACTTTTTGAGGGAGTGGAAGAGATTAAATCATCCCCTTGGTATAACTTATTAGTGTAACATCACAGAAATCAGTATATAACCTCAAGTTAGGATATTTCCTATAATCTGACTTTAAGTTTCTTTCGAACAACTCCTACACAACTAGCAAGGAGTTGTCCTGAGTTAGTACTGTACAACCTAGAAATGAAGAACTGAAAGTTGCTTAGACTTAATATTGGAAACCAACAAGATCATGGCTCGATCTTAGGCAACAGCATGTGAATAAGAAGAATGTGGTTAACACTGGAATTCTTTCCTTGTGCTCATCCTGCCTTTTGTAACCATAAACATCATCATACCTCAGCTATCTGATGCACTGTCAGCATCACATACAACAATCTGGTTTTCACTTGAAGCGAGTCTGACTTTTTAGCATAGTGACATAAAGTATCATGAGGCTGTGATTTGTCAGTGGTGGGATAAAACATGTGACAGTGTCTCAAGAGCCAGTTGTTCACTATTTCTGGGGGATTTAGGGTGATAATTTCCAGAGACATACTGAATTATTCCACTGCATTTTGATTTAAAGTTAACTAAGAGTTGTCAGTTTTGGTTAGACTGTTAGATGTCAACCTTTGTACCTGGAAACCTAAAAGTGAAAGTGAAATTCAGGTGATGAAAAATTAGGAGGCAAGCATAAAGTCTGACCAAATACTTAACTTCTATATTGCTTACATTTCAACTCTCTGTCTATATACACCATATATATACACCGAGTAGCCTCATCTTTTTGTAAGATCTGTGCAAAACTTTTTTCCCCTAAATATTTAGCAAACATCACAAGTAGCAAAACCATAGTTGTTGTTGAATGAGTTTGTAACTCTGTGCAGAATCAGGATTCACTTAGACACCTCGGAAACAGTGCATCATACCACAGGTGGCATGCTTCTTCTTCCAGTGTAAAGGATCATTAGTTTGTTTTTTAAGAGACATAATATGCACCACCAGGCTGGTCAATTTACTGTTGAGATGATGTAACAAAGATTTATATAGCAACTAGTTGTTACTAAACATTAGTTTATAGGTACAGATACACTTACAGAGAAAAACAAAAAAGGACAAAATACGCACCTGTGGGGTAGTGCTCATTCACTGGCCAGCTGTCAACCTGAAGTGTGGCATTGCCACCATTCCTGGTAAAGCGTACTACGTGGTATTTGCCATCATTTACAGGTGTGCTTTCCTCTTTAATAGAGATATCCACTGTGCCAATATTGAAGACTACACCAATCTTGCCTTGCTCCTAAAATAAAAGAAAAAAAAGAAACAAATGTTTTTAAATTGCTGGTGATTAGGAGCATGTTCTTGGCCTACAAAACTCTAATGGGCAATTACGCCGGTAGATGGCACTGAAGAATACACAGAAGTGTTGTTTTGAGCTTTGTCAGGACGCATTTCATTGGCTGTGCTTCAATACAAACACCGATTTTCACACTCTACAGAATTCAGTTGAAGACAGTGACTCATTTGTTCCCGTAAAACATCACAGAAGACAGGTGAGAAATAAAGCAACTAAAGTCAGAAGATGTGGATAAATAGTTATTTGAGCAACATCTCTACTGATTATTACTAGTCACTTGTTATCTGAAATACAGCCACAGGCAGTTTGTATCCCAACAACTGTTTTGTTCTGTTATTCTGCTTTGGAAACAAACAGCCCTCACCCCAAAACAAATAACCATGGGATCCAGCAGGCAGAATGCAGTTACAAGATGGATGGAATTAGAAGGGAGCAAAAATTTAATTATCTGACTTTGACAACCTGCGAGAATCTAATTGCTAAAATACCTAAAAGACAGGAGCAGCCAGTCCTAAACTACATCACACACCAAGCAGGGCTTTACCAGTAAAACAGTCTTCCACGGTGTTTTCCCCAAACTTTCCACCAGCCACTGACTGAAAGGGAAGAGCAGGCAAAGTCCATTGTACTAGCCACACCACTTTCTCCTGCAGCTCCCCTCATGTAGTTCAAGTAACAACCATATTCAATGACCTTAGATTGCAAAATACACACCCAGAATATATTCATATTAGATTATCTGCATTTAATACTACTGATTTAAACAGTGCCAGAAATTCTTGTCACTGTGTAATACACAATTAACGGGAATGCTTCTTCAAACACTCAACAAGGAGAGGCACAGTATGCTGGTGTCAACAATTACAAACGCATATTAGGTGTACTGCACAGATCCAAAACTGGTGCAGACAGGCAGAACTAAAATATATCATATAGGAAGTCAACATATTTGCTAGCCATCCATACCATAAAATTGGCAAAGCTTTGCTGATTGTCTTACTAGAAAAATGAAGGAAGAAACAGTGGAGAGTAGATGGCCCAGTTGTGTAGAGGATGGCTGGGCTGCAGGCAGACTGGGCCTTGAGCAGATGCAGCTGTAACCTTGTAGAATGTAAACATCAAAAAGGCTGGGAAAGAAGAAGAGGAGGAAGCACAGCAGTAAATAACAAGAGGTGTTTTGAGACTTGCCAGCACGAGAACAGAGGTTGACTGCCTATCAGAAAAGGAGTTAAAGAGCGTGAACAAGGATATATAACCAATGAAATACAGTTTATATGCACGTGAACAGAAGAAAAGACTATAAAAAATAAGCTTGTTGCTAATTAAAGGTTCTTTGTTTTTTTTCCCTGCTAACTGCCTGTGTGTGCATCTGAGTCCGCTGCAACTGCCCAAAAAGGGCAAAAACCCCCGGGTAAAGGGCACTGGCAAAGCTGTATGCAAATATACCTTCTTCAAAAAAACCCTTGATGTATACTAAAGGGCATGATACACTTCTGTTACTGCCTTACATATCTGCTGGGTGGGCAGCAGACTACATCCTTCAGGGCTGTTACCCTAACTTTACTACATTCACATTAGCAAATCTCAGCAATAAGAAAGAAACCTCTCCTCTTGGACTTCAGGGCCACCTTAGGTTCCTCTCCTGAATTTACTCCTGTCTCCCGGTATCAAAACACCTTTTTCTTAAAATGCCCACATATATTTCAATTTCTCAGAAAGGCCCTTTCTGATTCCTGCTTTACCTTACATTTCAAAGTTTACTCATATCAAAATACTCATCACAAGTTCCTTGTATATTCAATACCGTTCTTTTTTTGACATTTTTTTCCCCCAACACCTAGTCCCCTGGTATCAAGCTACAACACTGTTAGTAGGAAAGGAAAGCAAACAATCCAGTAGCCAAAGAGGTCATGAACTGTTGTTTAGCTACTTGAAGCTTAGCACTGCAACTTGGTTTTTCTCTCATTACAATGTATGCTGGATAGGAACAGTTTCATGAACTGCATGAAATATGGAGTTTCAAGCACTGTTATGCTTTGAATGGACTTTTCTTCAATATCATCTTCCTTTTTCCGATGGAACATGAAGTAAGTGGATTGCTGCTCCCAGCAGATGCATGAACTCAGATGCCATTTGAAAACAACCAACCTTTCTTCTCTAATGCTACCCCAAAAATAAGGGAGGTTTCAGTGAACAGAGATTTACTTCAGGCTAAAAGCATTGCTGGCACAGATTAACCACTTATTTGGCATGTGAAGTAAGTGATGTCCCAACACTGTTTTAGTGAATCTTTTGCTGGCAACCATACAATTCTTTTTACCTGCATGGCAATTAGCAAAGAACAAGTGATTGATTTTTCCTCAAAGACTCAAATAATATCTGCTAACCAGGTAACCTGGCTACTGATATTTTGGTTTTGCAAGGTGCTGCCTTATAATCAACCTCCCGGACAACCTCTCATACAGCTTTTTCAATCGCCATCAATACATCAAACTTCCTTTGCAAACTGTTGCTGCTCTAAGAAGAGTCCACCTTAGTCAAGGCTTAGCATGAGCCGGTAAGATGAAGAGCTGCACTTTGTCCACTGGAAAAGATCTCTACCACCACAGCAAAGGAAGGCATTAAGAGGTATTCAGCAGAGAGAAAGCTGCATACCTTCAAGCCCTACAGGCTTAACGAGGCAAAGATTTCCCCAGTTGCAAGTGGGGAAAAGGATAGTGGGAAGTTCAACTAATCTTCCCTGCAGAACAAGAAAATGCTTCTGATCTCTTCTTTGAGGAAAAGGGGATAGCATCTTTCACCATTCCTCTTCCTGGGAACTGAAGGAAAAGACCTGTTTAAAGGGCTAGCGATAAGAGGGGCAAACTAGGAAAAAAGATAAGATTCCAGAAGCAAAGGACTGTAAACCGCAGCGGCCTTTAGTCTGATGGAGGGAGGAGAGAAATGAGCAAACTGGTGCCTCCCCCATGCCAGGCAGATTGCCAGCCCCTCTCAGAGCCAGGAGAACATAGTCCTTCTAAGAGTAGCGTAACACTCTGTTGCAGCTAAGAAATGTAAAACATTGTCTTAAAAAATGCCAAAACCCCCACGGGCCCAGCAGAAGGCCTACTCCAGCTCTCTTCACACCACCCTTGGGCAGAGATCTTTGCGGCTCTTTAACACAAGTTCTGCAAAAGCACAACTTCTGATACTCTTATTTAAACTGAGTAGGAACATGAAAACAGTTTTGATCCAATTACCAGGATAAAACACAATATGCAGAAAGCAGGGCTATTGAAGCTAACCTGTATACACAGACTTCACGATACAGTTTACTCGCAGTATTTTATACCTCCAGGGCACCAGACACCATGAAAAAAAGCAGCAATTAGTTTATGCATTCCAGCAGAAAATAAAATTTAAAAAAAAATTTTTAAAAATTAAAAAGATAAAATTAAGTTAAAAAAAAAAAGGGTAAAGCAAAGCAGAAATAAAATCCTACAGTAAAGAACAGTGACCATGGACACAGGGGGCAAATCCAGGATTTATTTTCAACATCTGCTCAGTTCCAGTTTCCTTCACTACAACACCTCACTAAAAGCAGCTTTTACCAAGACCTACCTTCCTTCTAAATCTCAAAGACAAGCTTTACCATTAAACTTTAACACTTTGTGACGGACATGACCTTTCTTTTCTTTCCTCACACATTCAGCTTGGGGATTCTCTTTCCACATTACAATACAAAGGAATTGGCTAGACTAGTAAGTATGCGACAAAGAAAGATTTACCTTAGAGTGACCATCTTTAAGGTTTATTTTGTAGATACAGACTAACCATACAGCAAGGAGAAAGGTGAATGCAGAGCCACAGAGAGCATTCAAGTTAGATGGTCCAAAAGGGCTCAAGAGAATTTTAACAGACAGTGTGATTTTTTTTCTGCTCTGTATTGGTCTTTACTGGGCTGCCTGAAAAACTTTCTGTGAAAAGGCAACCATTAATATTTTTGAAACGTTCAAGTGACATCAAGTGCTGGTACTATATCTTGGAAAACTGAGAACCATTTGATTTATAAATAATGAAGTGAAATCAACATTCAATCTGTATTTTACTTCTCCTGCTCTTTATTTAAGGCTACTGTACCAAACAGGATTTTTAAAATTCCTCAAAAATTTGTCTTGCGCTGATTTGTCCCATAAAATTGCTGCCCTCAAAAGCCACATTTCTGTTCCATTGCTTACGGTCCCTCTGGAGATAAACTTCTGCCATGGAGTCTCTAAGACAAATAATTATGATCATATAATGGAATGATCGTAGACAAATTATAAGAATAAAAAAAGGCAAAGGACTTGAAAAAAAATTCTACAAGGCTTCCTCTTGACCTCTCTATTCTAGAGAGGCTCCTGGTAAAAGTCTGTTGTTATATGCACTGCTACCAAACATTTTGAACATTATTAAATGGAATTAATCTACAAACTGGATCAGGAGATCTGCAATTCATTGCTTGTCCTTAAGTATTATTTCACTTTGGCAACCTTTTCTTTGACATTTTTGTTATACAGATTCTTCATCTGTGACAGAGGGGTAATAGTTACCTGTCTTTCCAAGCTCTATAAGCCCTGCAAATACAGATATATTTTACTTAAACATTACTGATATCCTGAGAATCCCAGCTTTTCAGATCTGAGAGCAACTACAATCCAAGAGGAGAGGTCCTAAGTTTTCTCAGCTTCTACTTTCAACTCATTCATAACCAATTCCTTTCCTCTGAAGGGTCTTCAGGAACATTTCTGAGGTCTGACATTTTTGCAGGTATGGTTTTACTTTTCTTTCCCTCCATTCAAGGAGGACTAGAGCCTGTCTGCGTGCAAATTGTCAGGCCTTTGCTTTCTCTGTGCCGTGCCCTTACATTTTGAAGGCATCTGTCTTTCTGTAGCAGATCAGGTAAAAAGAAAGTAAAATGGGGTTGGCAGTGGTTTTGTAAGATGAGCAGTTGGAAATGCGTTAGAGAGGACACAAACATCAACAGCCACATGCACTCTGCTGGGAAGAAGACTTTACCCTTAGGTTTCCTTTTTCTTAATCTAAAATTCAAATAGTCCACACTGAAAGTATATGGTTGTTCGCTGTGTGCAGAAAGCATTTCATTTCAAAAACCAAGAGAGAGAATTAGGGGCATTAGGACAAATCCTACTCTCAGCTGCATCAATACAGATCAATAGCTATTCTGTTGAAGAAACTCAATTCCTACTGATACAAGTGGAAGCAGTTTATCCCAGTACCTTTATGTTGTTTTGCTTATTTTTCTGTAGATAAATGTAAAATTAAAAATAAAACGTTTATAAAACATACCTGAAATCTGACTAGAACCCCATGGTAGCTGTATTTTCTCACACTCATTTTACTTCATTATTTTTTAATAGTCACTACTGCACAGACTGCCTCCTCCTCCCACCCTGGCTGGTTCCAACACGGCTAGACATCAGCCCCAACCTGGCAGACAATACTCCTAGTTACTCCTTCCTGCAGATCACTGCTGATTTTGCTGCTCTCATTTGAAAGTGACACAAGCTCTTTTAGTAATACCACAAGTCATTTTGCACTGTAGGAATGTTTTGTAAACTTTTTTCTCCCCACAAATGCCACACACATACACTTCAACTCTGCTACCCACTAAATTCAGGCAAATTTCTTTTTTTTCTTATAAACCAAAGCACTGCTTTTCCTGGAATGGCTTCCTTCTACTTAGGCTTCTCATGGTTACAGTCTATGCATTTAAAAAGGGATTGAACTTTTATTTCTCCCTCTTTGGAATTGTTTTCACTTTATTCTTTAAGACTTTCTTTGCTTGATTTCCTTTGGGGGGGTTGTTTGCTTGGTTGTTTTTTATTTTTGCTTTGCCTTAAACTTGATGCTGGATGTTAGTGCAGCTGAAGGATTGCTCACTTTCAGCGGTTTAGGGGACTCAGCCCAACGGTGCTAAATGTAGCAAGGTATCCAGGAGAGCTGGTGGTAGAGATGTATATTCCACAGAGGACATTCACTTATTACTGCAACATCAAATCACTTTCTGACAACTTTCACTGTAAACAGAAACTCAGGAAGTTCTTTGCTGATTAGAATCCCAGATTATGCTGAGTTGGAAGGACCCACAGGGATCATGGAGTCCAACTACTAGCCCTGCACAGGATCATCCCCAAGAGTCACACCACGTGCCTGAGAGAATCATTCAATGCTTCTTGAGCTGTGTCAGGCTTGGTGCTGTGACCACTTCCCTGGAGAGCCTCTTCCAGTGCCAAACCACACTCTGGGTGAAGAACCTTTTTGTAATATCCAACCTAAACATACCCTGATGCAACTTCCCTCAAGTCCTGTTTCTGGTCACCGCAGAGAAGAGATCAGTGCCTGCACCTTCTCTTCCCCTCACAAGGAATCTGTAACTGTGATGAGGTCTCCCTTCAGCCTCCACAGACCAAGTGACCTCAACCACTCCTCATACAGCTTCCCCTCAAGGCCCTTCACCATCTTCATTGTCCTTCTTTGGACACTCTCTAATAACTTAATATCTTACATTGCAGTGCCCAAAACTGCACACAATGTTCAAGGTCAGGCCACACCAGTGCAGAGCAGAGCAGGACAATCCCCTCCCTCAACCAGCTGGCGATGCTTTGCCTGATGCCCCCCAGGATACGGTTGGCCCTCCTGGCTGCCAGGGCACTGCTGACTCACATTCAACTTGTTGTCAACCGGAAAGGTAGTAAAAACCAGTACTGTGCTTAGAGGATCCTTTTGGGCTGCAACTAGAACTGAATGCACAGCAGGACAGGCCTTTCCAGTATATGCATATCAAGGGATTTAAGAAGGAGAAATATTAAAACCCGAGTTCAGCACAGATATAAGGTGGTTAGTTCTCTTCCTCTTTGTCTGGTCATACTTAGTACCATTTTTAATATCACTGAGAGCTAAGTCTGAACTCAGGATTCAATATGCACAAAAACTTTGAAGCTGGGTAAAGGGAGAGCTTATTGAGTGAAGTCTTCCTTTATCCAAATAATAGTGGCAGGAAAGGCATGCTCAAGAACAAGCACAGCCATCCTGGCAAACATAATAATCAACAAAAGCAACAAATGTTCTTAAAGAAATGACAGGCACTGAATCTCACCTGACTTGGAAGCCCTTAATCAGGGTGCCAGCGCTCTACAGTTATCTTAATGTTACCTAAATGTTGTTAAGGTGAAAGGAAGTACATAGGCCAGCTAATTTTGGCTGATTTTTTGAGGGCTGTTAAAAGGAACTGTAGGTAATTTTGTATTATATCCTGCTTGTTACAGCTTCTTAAAGGTGCTGAACCAGATCTACTAAATGCCAGTTACAAACCTATTTATCAGAAAGAATGACATGTACACAGGATAAAATAAATAGAAATTATTACTCTTTGGGGCCATGGTTTTTAAAAGAAGCAATTCTCAGAGATACATAATTTATAAGGCTAAAAAGGACAATTGATATAATCTATTCTCCTCTAAAATTTTATATGAAGCTATATATCTTATCTGAATTGATTATTTGTTAAACTATAGGATATATTTTAGAGGAACACTTATTTGTGATTTGGACATTTAAAGCTGAGGAAAAAACCCTTGGATTCATTGCAGTTCCTTCTTTGATGAGATTGGCCCAGTGTCCAACATGGTCAAAAAGGCAAGTGGAATGTCAAGAATTATAATGGAAAGGAACAGTGTACAAAAGGAAAATCTCTGTTAAAAGTTAATGGTGGGCCTTTGACTTTAATTCTTGAACACAGTACACATATCTTCACAGGTCATCTCAAAAAGAAAAAAGAGGAGATATAAAAAGTTCAAAAAAAGTATCACTCTTGAAATTGTGAATACTTAGAATAGAAAAGCAATGATTCAGCACTGTTTCTTTATAACCCAAAGTACTGGGTCTGGCTGAGATGGAGTTCCTTTCCCCATAGCAGCCCTCACAGTGCTGTGCTTTGCATTGGTAGCTGAAAGGTGTTGATAACACACCAGTGTTTTGGCTACTGCTGGGCAGTGCTGGCACAGCGTCAGCACTGCAACATCCCTCCCCCCAGTTGAGGGCGTGATCCTGGGAGGGGACACAACCAGGCCAGCAGACTCGAACTGACCAAAGGGGTATTCCATATCATATGATATCAGCTCAGATATAAAAGCTGAGGAAGGGAGGGCATTCATTGTTTACACTGCGTGCTGAGAAGCTGCATGCTGAAAGCCCTGCTTCCCGGGAAGTAGCGGAACATTGCTTGCTAATGAGAAGTAGAGAATAAACCTTGTTGTTTAACTCTTCACTTGTGCACATGCAAACTTTTGCTTTAGTAAACTGCCTTATCTCAACCTATGAGTCATTTTCCATCTTACTCTCTCTCTGCTGCCCAGCTGGGAAGGGGACTGATAGAGCAGCTTGACTGGGACTTGGCATCTAGCCAAGGTGAGCTCACCACATTTAAGGAACTACAAACAAATAATAAAATAATTTGGAAATTATGTTCAAGCAAAGAAAATACCTTCTCAGAAAGTACATAACTGAATTGTGCCAGTCACTGTCATAGGATTTTTTTTGATGCCTAAGATGTACTGAAAAATAGACAAATTCATGGGAATTCAATCAAGACACACTGAATACAACAACGTGAATATAACCTTCTGCTCAGCATTTCCGGAAAAGCAGATCATTATTGTTTCTTTTAACTTCTACTTGCTATATTGAAAAACCATCTAGCACCATACTTCTCTAAATGACTTGTAAGTCTGTGATCAAGCTAAAATTTTCTTGAAGGTTCTTACTGATCCTTTTTCATTTTATGAAGTGATGAAACACCAAAACTGGAAGGATTAATGAGAATCTAATATTTTCCATGAAGGTCTAGAAAAGGTAGCTTCAATAAACATTTATCAAGGCCAGGCTGCTGAATTTAGTCCTGCTTCAGAGAAAGAAAATTCTAAAGCAGATGTCCTAAGGTTCCAGCTTCATCTTTCTATGACCACAAACCTCTCTCTCCAGCTTTACAGAGCCTACAAGAAAACCATCCAGCTCTCTGGGTTTCTTGCTTGAAAACATGTTTTCCAATCCTTCATTTAAACTTCCCCATGGCCCTGAAACTCCTTGAATTTCCTTATACTTTTCTTTAAATGTAGACACCTGAAATTTTTAACTTTAGTTTAAAGAAATTACAAAATAATTTATTTTTATGTTCAAAGACCACATAATATCTTTTGGCCACAATATTACCATGAGGGTTCACATTTGAGGCTTATTCACCATGACTAACAGTCTAATTAAGGATTGTTTCCTATATTGAAAGATGATGTCTACTCTTTATTTTGAGATACATTATTTAGCTCAAGGAGAATGTATACCAGTTTCCTTGTTAGGAGCTTAGCAGGCTTTCCAAACTGTCCTTCTTTTTGCCAGGTGGCTGTTTATATGGGACAGAGACAGCAATATGATACCTCTTAAATGGCCTGTACTACAAGAAATTGTAGCACAGCAATACAGTACTAAAGTACAGCTTACTCTTTCCTGTTCTTGAAAATTTTTTTTGACCAAACACCTTTGCAATATTACGAAATAGAGTTACCAGTGGGATGTGAAATTGCCATTCCCTTGCTTTACTGTTACCTTATCTCCTTCTCTCCTATTGTCTTTCCATCTTTGCCTTTTGTTTAATATAAGTTTCTTTTATAAACAAAACTACCCTGAAGACAAACAAAAAACCCAAACAAAACCAAACCAACAAACAAACAAAAAACCCAAAACCAACAAACTCAATTCTGTGACAATTCTACCAGGGTCAGAAGTGATTAATTATGTACAACACCACACACAAGATATATCAGTGAAAGAAGAGAGATGAGATACAGAAGCTGCTTGTTTATTTCAGCTCAGATCAGACACCCTGCACCATATAAGAGCTTTATGTATCACTAAAGCTATTTAGGTAACATTAATACATCATATCAACAGAATTACACTTAGGATTTAATTTTGCACCAGAAGTTTCCATATTTCATGTAAGGTGATACTATTAGTATAGTATGGGACCTTTCAAATTTTAACTCACTAATAGAGGTAATCAAACCTAGTTAGAGTACATTGTTGAAAGACAGAAAAGATTTCTGGTTTTACTGCTGCTCTGCCTATATCTTGAACTTTCATTTTTCTCCAGTTTTTCTTTTTACACCCTAAATCACACAGTTTATTTGTATGTCATCTGCCACACTGCAATCCTGGTACCCACTAGGGCCTCCAGATGTTGTTGCAGTACAAATAATTAATATTAATACATATTTAATAACTACTATCTAGTTGCTCTTACTTATAACTGATGCCTGCTGAGCCTAGTAATCAGTGATACTCGGCAGTCTTAAAAGGGAGACTTGCTTCCATGCTATTCAGCACTTAGGATGGTGTGTCCAATGAAATCTTTTTTTTCCCATGAGAAAGAAAAGCACCAGCACACTGCCAGTCAGTTACCAGGCAGTAAAATGTTACAAAAACACGTGCAGGTGTATTTAGGCCACACAATGTGCAGAAAACAATTGTTGTTACACAGCTGGTGGAACTCTAGCCATGAGGCTGCTAGTCCCATTCATCTACAGATATCATAATGGAAGTAAGGAAATAGAAATTAGCAACATGCTGAAAAAGGGCATTTCCTAGGGAAAGAGAATGCAAAACAAATTTTAAAAGTGATACCTGTCCATTGTCTCACTAGAAAATACATCATTCAGATTAATTTGTTCCCCCAGATTACAATGCCCTACCTGATGGTGTGAACTCCAAATATAATTAGGATTAAACAGTCTGACAGTGTCCTTTGAAAATAAAAATAGTATATTCTGCCAAGTTTTGTGAAATGATACCTTTTAGATATGATTCCAGACTAGAGTAGAAACAGTAGCTATTCTGAATGTTGACATCAGCTTCTGTCTAGAGGACTGAGCCAATGCATACTGTGTACTGCATTTTAAACTCAAAGCATGCCCAAACCGTTGCACTCCTCCTGCATTACAGAACTTGGTTGATTTAAAAGCAGGCTTTTAACTATCTGTTTCTATGTGCTGCCATGCAACTCACTCTTCAAACAAAAATATGACCAGCTTCTAAAATGTCACATCCACTCGATAAAGAAACAATTGCAGTAACAAGTCGTATTGCAGTAAGGCACAAGAACGAGCAACTTGCTCCAAAGCAGGGGTCTTCCAGGAGAAAGTATCCATTGCACAACATCTCTCTTGGAGTTTTAATCCCTTGGGTAACATTGCTGGCAATTTCCACTGACAGAAGCTAAAGTGGCAGCTTTAGCTTCTGGTGGTTCGAACCTGGCTGGACACCAGGTACTCACCAGAGCCTCTCCATCACTGCCTCCCTCAGCTCCCCTGGGAAAGAAAATATAACAGAAGGCTCACTAGTTGAGACAAGGGCAGGGGGAGATCATTCACCAGTTACTGTCACAGGCAAAACAGACACAGCCTAGGGAAATTATTTTAATTCATTACAACCAAATCAGAATAGGATAATGAGAATTACACCACCTTCTCCCCAACCCTCCCTTGTACCTAGGCTTAACTTTACTCCTGAAGGTTCTACCTTCTCTCCACAGACTGTCTCACCATAGGCTCTACCACAGGCTCTCTCTACCGCCATTTCCCCGTTTTTAACTATTTTATCACTGCCGCTGATGGCCTTGGCCAGCAGTGGGTCTGCCTTGGAACAGGCTGGCATCGGCTCTGTCAAACACGGGCAAGCCTTCTGGCAGCTTCTCACAGAAGCCACACCTGTAGCCCCCCCTCTACTAAAATCTTGTCATGCAAACCCAATATATACATAAAATATGGAATTAAAAATTTGATACTTATGGGCTGTGAAGAATAAGCTATGAACCTTAACTACTAGGCTTCCTTACCAAGCGCATTGGTACAACTGGGAGAAGGTAGTGAGCTGAAGGCACAGCGTATATCACTTGGTACAGCAATCAGGGCTGAATGTCTTGACCCATAACCCATGGAAAAATGAGCAATTGTCAAGAAAATGGTGTTAAAAAAAGGACATTGCCGTCTGACAGGAGAGGTGATCACAAATATCAACTTGCCACCATCCAATTAATCCAAGTGCAGTAGACAGAGAAGTGCAAGAGCTGAAGTGGCTTCAGATAAAATGAATCTCTTTAAACGTGGTTTTGCCTAGAGTATATTTGTTTGCAAACTCTTTTCTACTCTTAATCATAAAGAGTACTGTAGGGTTTCAGAGTGTTCCAAAAATATGTGTTCAAAGGTATTATATGACTAAGCACTATATATTACTATATTTTCCTTTCTCAGTATGTTTTCTTCACAGAATTCTAATAGAATAGAATTCTAATTGAATGTAATGCATGCAGGGCCTATGTTCTATGTTCCTTTTGAAATTATAAAACCGATTTCATGAACTGTATCATTTCAATAGCCTATTGTAAACAAAGTAGTCGTCTTTATCAGACAAGCAAGAGGTTTGAGCTGAGGTTCAATAGGTCTCTCCAATCAGACAGAGAATGACAAAAATATAACCATATGTAAACATGAAAACCGTCTCAATTTAGTAGCATCTAATTCCTAGCTTTTTTAAGCTTGCTTTTTTATACAGTATATTTTTTTGAATGCGTATAATGTGGCTTTTTAGATGTGGTTGGACCCCAGAATAAGCATTCTTCCTGAATTGAAGACGTTTCCTAATACTTTTAATGGGAGTAAAAAATACATTAACATTTCAGTATAGGAAACATATTTTTAATGAAAATACTCTAATTACTCAAAATAATTCAATCCTCTGCAGATTCTACGACAGAGCACTACTGGGTAAGGAATAGCGGAATATTAGATGTAAAAAGAGAAGCACATAGCGCTTTGAACACACACTCCCAAAGGAGGCCATCAGTACCATTTGCATGTTGGAAAGCAAATGACTTGCCAAAATTTTGAAGAAACCAGGAGATGTTGTAGGAACAGAGCAAATAATTAAAATGTCCTCCCATTCTTAAACCACCACCTTGTCATTTATATTGCCTTGATTTTGCTACCAAAGAACATTTCAAACATCCATGTTTAATATACACATAGGGTGAACTAACTACTAAATAAATTCCCATAGAATCTACCCATTTTCTTTGACGGCCCTTATATCTAGGTTAATGCATGTTCTTCCATGATACAGTGTTGGAGGATCTCTGTCTAGTATTTTGTGGTGCCCATTTCTAAGCCCTTCAATCTGTGCACCTCTGCCTCCAGAGTGGCACTTGGCCCTCCAAGCCTATAGGCATTTTCCCATTTATCTTCACTAAAAGTCAATAGGCTGCACCTGAAACTTGTTGGAAACAGCAATCAAGACTGAATTTTCTTACAATGATGAGAATCAAGATAGATCACTGGGGAAAAGTTACAACTTGGTGATTTGCATATTTGTTTTTTGTATTGTAGAATTTGCTTACTGTAAAGTTGTTTGGCAAAGTGGGATCAGCTAAGCCCCTTGCCAAATTTGTATTATGTTAGTTAAATCAGAACTCCTGGTGTCAAATTGCAACTCTATTATTTGGAATGGATATCATACTGAAAGCTGAAGTACTTCCAGGACTGAGTTTTTGGCATAGTAGGTGTGGGAAGAAGTGAGTAAGGAGAAGGTTAACGTCCCAATCTCAACTTCTGTACCTCTTGCTGATATGTTGCCCTCTGTACATTCTAGGAAAAAACTTGTGGGATGTGTAAAGATAACCAATATATAAAAGGAAACTACTTTCTTAGGACTGTGCTGAGAGCTTAATCCTGTAGTAATTCCATTTGCCCTTACATGATGAGTGTCCTCTAGATTGTAAACACTTTGAAATAAGTGGGAGAAACACAAATTAATTTAGCATGAGGATGCATTCCTTGACTAAGTCTCCCTCTCTGTATGGCCACTCATTCATTCCTTTAAGCTTCTGTGGGAAGAACCTGCGTTTCATCAGGCCTGCAGGAAGGGACAAAGGACCACCTTTACAAACAACCCTCTATTTATAAATCATTGTAGCTACCATTAGGAAAAGGCAGCTCAGGGCATAGGAGGTAAGACGACCCCTAAGATGTCCATTCTTTGATCAAGGAAGAGGTTTGGTTTGTTATTTTAATAAATTGGAACGGCCAAAGGAATTTAGAGTTACAGGACTTATGATTCAGACTATACTGTTTGTGCTTATATACTGGAAAGAAAAATTTTCTTGCCTTTGTCCAGCACTCTGTGGTTTGGCAACACGCAGTAAATATTACCCAAGTAGAAGAACAGAGTTCCTCTCTTCATTCATTATTTTGTCAGCATGCTACTGAAATTAGTAGGTCAAACTGTGGTATTTCTTGTCAGGAGAAAGCCCTGCAGAGGGCCCAGACTGGTAAAAGGTTTTAGCTTGATAATGTATGTTCAGCACAAAATAATGCAGCCTTTAAAAATCAGATTTTTCAGAACAGCTACTTTGTTTAGGGAAATAAGATGCAACTCATGTCATCTTTTGCAATGATGCAACTATAGCACCAAATCTCCATCTTTTCTCCTTTCTACACAATCTAGCCGCCTGATTAGCTGATGGGGAGAGACAATTCAATTGTAACAGGCTGATCTTGTGAAATACAAACTGAAGGGACACTAAGGGTCATGGATGTCTGAGGCCAGCTATTACAGTTGTTGTCTGTGACTGCTCTTCATGCAGATGGAGGACAGTACTGGCAGCATATGGCATGGGAGTTTGGGCTTGGAAGGCAGATACTGCAAACACTGAGAAAAGGAGTAAGAACCAAAGCAGTATGGTGTTCAGCCAGCCAGTCTGACAGAATGAACGGCTGATCACCTTCCTTGTTTCTCCACCTCTACACCTCCATTCCTACTGCTTGACTTTTAGCTCTGCCTGCAGAGAGGGAGCCAAGATGCCTTAGCTGGAAAGGGGCTACAGGCAATAGTCATTCTGGCAGGTGCAACCAGGCAGCAGTGGTCAGTTAGTGAGGCTGGCCTGGGTGAAAGTCTCATCAAACACTACGAATCCTGTTTGTTCCTTGAAAACCTTACTTTACTGGATAACTAAATGCTTTAGAAAACAGTCATTTGGGCACCTTGGTTGCTCAGATACACAGAACCATAAGGTGATAGAGATCAGCAGCTGTCCCTAGAACAAGACTCTCTCTACAGCTTCAATGGTAAGGCACATAGGAGTGCAGCATCTCAGGCTCTGAAGAATAACAGGACACCCTGCACATTGTAGAGTCATCTGGTCACTGCTGCCACATATTTTAGTCTTTTGCACTAGCTGGAACTAGGTTCTTATGGGGTTAGTTTCTTACGGGTTTCTTTTTCTCCTGAACAGTTTTAACACTAATTTTGGATAACCTTTCTTCTCATGTGGTTGTCCCTCTTGTCATACCAGAGTTTGGACTTGTTTCTTCTCCCAGTATATTCCCAGTCTTTGCTCCTGGCATCTTTCATCCTTTTCATTTAAGAGGACCCAACTACACTGTAACTGGCAGTGGTTTCTCTGCAGTCATTAAAAATTACCTGCTTTCTCAGCTTTACTGGTGGGTCCACCTATGTCCATGCATGATAGCGTAGAGGACTCACACCCTTTCAATGTGTCTGCTATACTTATGCTATGGATACTTATGCTGTGATCTTCAAGAGCTTTTTAAAGGGCAACCACCAGTCAGTTCAGTAGAAACTTCAGTGTTATCAATTTGAAAATAGTACACAAAAACATAGAATGGTTTGGGTTGGAAGGGACCTTACTGGATCACCTATTTCCCACTCCTCCACTATGGGCAGGAACACCTTCCACTGGACTAGGTTGCTCCAAGCCTCATTCAGTCTGGCCTTGAACACTTCCAGGAATGGGGCATCCACAATTTTGCTGGGTGACCTGTTCCAGTCTCTCACTATCCTCACATTATATAATTATATAATAATCAGAAATTATATAATAGTGAAAACAGGACCATTTACTATATGCATCTTTGGGTTTCAAAAGATTGTTCTACAAATTGGTGGACAATGCTAGGGACACAGCCTGGTCAAGCTATATAGAAAATACCAACAAAACGAAGCAGACCTAACGTGTATGCATGCGGGACTACTTTGGGGAAAGCAAAAAAGGAATGCTGGCTTGGATTCCCTGTGTTCGTCACTATCGTGTATTCTAGATTTAGTCATTTTACAATAGGAAAAAGATGAGAAAATACAACAAAATGGCATGTGTGTCTGCATTTTGTAATGGTCCTGTTGACCTCTGTGGAATCTCACTACTCCTCTAAATAAATATCAGTGTCTTCAAATTGCTTTGTACTTCATTACAATATTAATAATTGAAGACTCTCCTTCAGAAAATGGATACAGTTGATTTGGAATTAGTAATGTGAAGTTTAAGCTGATCCACCAAACATCATTCATGCTCTTGTACCAAAGAGGAATTAAGTACATGACATAAGTGAACAAAGCTCCAGGGAATTCATGTAACACCAGCCCTCACACAGAGATAACCTACACTAACGCTTTAAGGACGGATAAAACAAGCAGATTGCAGTTCTCTATCATGAAATCACGATGATCTTTTTTCACACTGCAACACAAGTTAGCCTAATTAGAGTCTCCCTAAATAGATGGGTACAAATGTCAGCCTGACAGCACAGTGAATTCCTGCGTCAGGGTTCTGAAAGTTTCAGAAGGGTTTGCACAACTTCTCCCTAACAAGCCTCAAACACTAACAGAACTGTCCCAGTGCAGGAAAGGAAACCATCAGTGACTGGACAGAATACTTCGGGGAGCATAACAGCTGGTTCAAAGTTTCAGGCTGGTTTAAAAAAAAGTAACAAAGATTCAAAATAATCCACACTATGCCGGTTTTTAAACTTCCCAGATTTTTCTGTAGAAAGATGAAAATTTAATAAAATTAATTAAAAAATTAGACTGGCTTTATTTAATTACTGAAATTCTGTTAGAACACTTGAATTTCTAGGCATATTACTTATTCTTCCACTTCGGATTTATTTTCCTCCTCCCTCTTCCTTTGGAAAAAAAAAGGAAGGAGAACAAAAGATGAAAAAATGAGATAAAACAGAAATGTTCTTACCATTTATAAGCCTAAACTTCAGATATTTATTTTATCTGAAGACATAATTTGCTAATACAAGCAGCAACATTAACTTCAGTGGAAAACGTTCAAACTTTAAAAATATGTACAGTTAAAAACTCGATTTATTGTGTTTGTAATTTATTTTTATCTTTCCTAGACAATGAAATATGTGGGTTTCTCAAACTGAAATTGCATGCAGAGCATAACCACTTTGAACTGCTAACTAGTGGGGCCTACTGTTGTCTTAAAAAAAAAAAAAAGACACATCATTACCTTCTAATCTTGTATACAATATTTACTCAGTGTGGTCATGGTTATTGCTAAAAAGGTTGGCCTTCCTTAAGTTCCCTGCCAAGAGAACAATAAGAAGAATTACTATCAAGGGAGATAACACTGTGGTCCTTTTAATAAGGGCTCTTCTTGACATTGAAGCATTTGATACGTGGTGGCAAGGGAAAGTTTGTTGAATATAATTTCTTCAGGCAAAGTTATTTGAATCTTACATTGTTTTCATGTTTCTCAAAGTGCATTTATCAATTAACTTTTGCCTATGATGCACTTTCTTCTTTCAAGTGGAAGGGTTTGGGGGTGATTTTGTTTTTAATATTGCATGCTAGACAAAGATACAACCCTAACGTAGTGAGTTCAGTATCACAGTCAGTGGTTAACAACCCTGCAACCTTCAAGGTGGTATTAGAGGCATGCACTTCCCCCAGCCTTCAGAGTTGTATTTTTTTTTTCTTTGTAAAACTAAGTAGGTGGTTTCAAGAAAAAAAAGGAACATGAAAGCCTTGCTCTCTTTCTAACAAACACTTCTCCAACAGAATTATCTGAAATGGGAAGGAAGCATGAAAGAGGCTTTATTGTTTTTGTGAGAAAGGTTAATAGCAAGAGCTGCATTCAAGAAAGAAAAAAAAAATGGTGAGGGAAATGAAAAAACCAGCAGCTATGTCTCAGTCTGGATCAAAGCAAGAGAGGGAGCTGTGCCAAGTATGTCCCCATTTTTCTGGATAATTTTGTAGACATGCAAGATACAATACCTCATTAGTCTCTCACACTCTTTTTTTTTTTTTTTTATGGATCCAACTCCATGCAACGAATAGCAGTCAAAACTCCCTATGTGGTATCCCTGCTAGCCAATGAACTTTCTGAAAGGACTTCAAGGAAAAGGAGTGAAATCAAACCCTACAATGCATTTCTTTTCAGGTTTTTTGGGACAGATGGCCAGTAAGGAGTTCTAAATTATTCTGGGTGCATGCTAAAAACAGACTGGTTTCTGAGGATTTGCAACTTTTCCAACCACTATCAGCTGGGCTGAGACACTAATTCATTTGCTGGAGACTACCAAACAGCTACAAAAGAACTGGCACCTTCTTTTATTACCTGTGTGGATTCAGTTCAACTGCTAACTAGAAATTAAGGGCACTGTTTAATCCTGGCACCATTCCTTTGACTTCAGTGATGCTTATCTAGAAATACATTTGGCTTGAAAACTGTTGCTTTAAATTGATCCTCTGAGTCTTCTTAACCCTGTTAACAGTGGAGGATTGCGTATCCTGCATTCTTTTCTGAGATTTGCCTGTGGTTTACTTGCAAAAGCCACTTTTCTATCATTGCATTGACACACAAATGGAACCTGCACTTAACCCCGCCGCATTTTCTAACTGAACACAAATCAAAGGTTTCCACTCTTCATTGTCAAAAAAGATGAACTATTTTCTGTCCAACTCAAATAGCCCTAGTATATCCAGATCAGTCACTTTCCAGAAACAATGTAAGCCACAATACCAGGCCCTGACCACTAACGTCTCAGAACATTTCCCTCTTTTGACTACTGGTTTATATGTACTTTTCTTGCTGTGACAAGCAATTTTGAGAACAGTCTGCAGTTCCATTCGTGTATGTCACTTATAAGTTATAGTGTTTTTTGTCTTGTATACCAGGGTTCGAACAATGATCTGAATTGTTTCTTCCTGAAGAGCCTCTCATAAAGCTATGAAAAGGAAAAATGGGGGAAATAAAGGAGGAGGCAGACCCACAAAAGCACCAACACCATGTACCAAAATACTACTGCTAGCACAGATCAGTGCCTATTGGGTGTCTGAGATAGCTGGAAAAGAGAACACAATGACTCATGTTATTAAAGGCACAGTACTCATGATCAGAACTGCGTTTCCTGGATTGTTAAATCAGCAACTTTCTTGAGAGCTGAATTAAAGATGTTTTAAATGGCATTTCAAAGCTACAGTTGGTTACATTTGAGCATGCTGACCTTAACAATGTCATATTAAATATTTTCCTTTTAATTAAGTTAATAGTTGAGCTCTGAGAATGTGTATTGGTTTTCACTTCATTAATTTTACTGTTAAATGGAAAATAAGATAAAGAAACAGATAAGCAGATCAGCATGACAGAAGGGCCCCCTTAGTTAACCTGAACGGTCACCATCCACCGATAAGCATGGGTTCAAACCCACCAGTTTTTAGGACTAAGCAGGCTGTGTGTGCAGGAGCCCCGACCTCAGGATTGCTCAGCACCCACATTCCAAACACAGCTCATAGGACTGACCAGCATCCACCCTGTCTGACAGCCATGCTAGCTGGTCTGCACACAATACAGGTTAAGCTTCTGCATAGATATAGGTAAACCTCTTTTTTTAAGGAGCCAGAGGGCATTTCTGCAAGCTTCTTTTTTTGTTGACTGCTGGAATGTTAACTAAATATTCTTCCTGCACAATAAAGGAAAAACTTATGGATGCCACAATAACTTAGGCAGCACAATGACTGACATTGCTTACCAAAGTTTAGGCAGATTGCAACATGATACAACATTGTTATCATGCAACATAATCCTACAGTTTCAAGAGAATTACTTAGATTTGAATTAGAAACTAAAGTTAGTAGTGCTGTACAGAGACTTTTGTAATAGGAAAGTCTCAAAAAACTTAAAATATTTCAACCTAGGAAAGTTAAAAATGTGGAAGAAAGTGACAGATATACAAAATAATGTACAAAACAGAGAAGTTAAGCACTTTGATTCATTTTTCTGAGTAACAGACAACTAATGAAAAGGAGTCATCCATTTACTTTCTTTTTAACACAACACATTCATAATCTAGGCACACTTGCTACAAAATATTATTGAGACCATTACATTAGGAGCTAGTATTCATACACATAAAAGTTTGTAAGGATGTAATTTTCTTTTCAAGAAACCAAGAAAAAAGACTCTTGTGCTCCAGAGTATAAGATGAACTGATAGTGCCTTGAGAGAAACTTTTGCAAGAGTCCAAACAGGGAGCTGCTGCTTCTTCCTGTGTTGGCTTTGCTTAGTAAAAGTTACAAGTCTAGAAATTACCTTCTAGAACAGATTGATAATACTTCTGTGTTGAAAATTAGCATTCTGAATATAGGAGCTATTCTTAAAAGTTTTAATCATGGATTTGGGTCCTGTTTTCATAAGCAGTAAATGCTTAACCTGATTTTTCAAAATGAGGCCCACTCATCTCAACTAATATGTGCTGAAAAAAAAACTTCTTTAACATAGTTACTAGAGAAAAGTGTAAAACACTAAGACAAGTAACAGCTTCCTTCATGCTCTCTTTTTGAAAGCATCACAGGATTTATCCTGCTCATAGGATTTACTACAGAGTAAAGGAAGATTCTCACTGGACCCATTCTGAAAACACCAGTAGCACATCCCTGTTCACCAGGTAAAGAGGGACAGCTGGCAGAGCATTTAGCCCAGTGACTGCAAAACAGCAAGCCATTTGCTTTTGTGAAGGAAGTCATGGTTTAATAAATCAATCAGAAAGCTTCAGATCAGATCTTAAACCTACTCCTTAAGCTGGAAGGGACTTGCTGTGTAACTTGCAGGAAGCACAACAGCATTTTTGCCCCAATTTCCTTTTCTTTCAAATGAGAATAGCAATGTTTTCATTAAGCGGGTGTAGACTTCTCAGAGATCCCAGAATGGGAGAAGTCTAGATGAATGTAATCTTCACCCAAGAATTGTCTGACCTCTTACCGAAATATTTACATATTTGTTTGCAGGCTGAACAGTTCCTGATAACAGAGTAGCTTGTTCCACTGCTCAGTCCACCCCTTCTGCCTGCAGCTGTTCTCAGGGGACATATGTAATCATCACATTTGTCACGATGGCAATGGTGATAATGATACCGTGTGCACTAGTGAAAGGCAAGTACATATTTCACTTTCTGTGAGGGTTTGGTGCTTGGGCAACACTGCCTGCCAGCTGTCTCTGTCCACTGCACAACCTGTAATTTAGTTAACAAAATAAGCCATTTCAGAGATCAGTCATTATTCTGCCTGTCTTTATCCATCTACTGTAGCTGCCAGTGGTAAACATAGTAGGCCTCACAAACAAGGCCCTTACTGTTGGAAAGGACAGAAAATTATCAGAAAAAATAGGGCTCTTGCCCAATCTGATCTGACTAGTCAGATCTTTTTACCATAATGCTGAAATTTCTGCTTCTTCTCATATCTAAAGTTAAGCAGAAGTATCTTGAATGTACAATTTAGTCTCAATTTTGTACCTTCACTTCCAGCTTCTTGATTCTCCACAGATTTTTGTGTGGTATCTGTGGTCTGACCAGAAATTCTCACTAAAAAGCTCTTCCTGCTTTACATCCATCATGGGTTTTCAAATCCAGATGGATGCTATGGTTCAATTAGTTTCCTAGCCAGATGAACTTTTAGGGGACAGCTTCAGCGGCCATAAAGAAACAATGTTTGTCACTATTGATGTTTCCCCTCCCATTTACATGAAAGCTGAGGAAGGAATTCAGAATCTTTTATTGATTTAACTTTTCCCTCTGTTTTTGGCATACCCAGACCCCTTTCCTAATCACTAGTGCAAACACTGTACACAGTTCAATATTAGTCAAATGCAGAGTGAAATTCTAAGCACAAATCATTCCACATCGTGGTCTATAACTTCAAGTTCTCACTCATTTTTCCCTCAGTATTTGGTTAACATTTGGTACTGCATAGTCCCTTAATTCAATTTCCATTTATTCCACTCTTGTGTCTCCATCAACAAAAGAGACTGTCTGGTGGAGAAGTGCAAGGATTTGCACAAGAAGTAAGTGGGAAGGAAGGTCTGGTTTAGCCTTCGGGGCTTCGGAGCACTGGCATTAGAGCCCTAATTCATTTTTTGAGAAGCCACTCAAGACTCCCACTGTCACTGCTGATGAAGGGCATATACACTCCCCACTGTCTGAACTAAATGCAATCAACTTAGGTTCTAATGACTCTCCAGCTGATTTTAAATGTCTAGAGCCATAACCTAATCACAAAGACTTCCACTTTGATCCTGAAAATAGTAACTTGAAAAAAAACTTTCACTATCTTCAGTCTGAACTTCACACAAAGGTACTGCATTGAAGCACAAAATGTGGGAAAGGGATGTTATCCAGACTGGATTTTCCCTATTTTTACCACAAGAATAATGACATGCTATTATTTATTAGGAGTCCTGTGCAGTTTACTTTGTAATTAGTTGTGAAGAGCTGCAATAGCTACTGAAAGATACATAAATAGTTAATACACATTATTCGCTGAGTAAAATTCAAACTGTGGTGATCCTAAAAACATTTACTTATGTGCTTGATCATTAAAAGTAAGGTCGATTTGCTGGCAAAATTATGCTATTATTCATACATTATCCTACAGAGTACAGCCAGTATAGTAGTGTAAGGTAACACACATACCCCTTAGGTATCTCTATAAGCAAATCAAATATTCTACAACCAATCAAATGTACTAGGACTCTTTGGATCTACAAAGTTATAACAAAACACCAGATGAAAGAAAACAGGTGCCAGACAGAATTTGAAAGGGCCTTTTAAACAAGCACTTTACAAAAAAAAAAAAAAACTATAAAAATCATTACAGGATAAAAAGTCCTGTAAAGAATTAAAAACTGATAAAAACACAGCAAACAGAAAGTAGGATCAAAATTCTGTTTTGGTGCTTTCCCAACCCCCAACCCCAATATGACAAAGCAGGCACTCTGCTTGAGGAGCCCCATCTCACATAATTGTCAGTGCTGTGGAAAAGGAGGTAAATAACAAAGAAACAAATCTACAGCTGGCACAAACTTATTTAAGTTATTTCTTAGAAGCAGCTCTATGAAAATGATAGATGCAAAGAAATGAATGCTGAAAATAACTAATAGCTACATATATACTGCTGAGTTCGAAATTAACTGGAAGCACCAAGGAAAAGGTCCCTGTGTGCGCATCTTAACCTGTCAGTCTAAACATGAGATACAACATGGGACAAAGATCCTAAATGAGAGACACAGCAAAACCACTCAAGCTGACAACTTGAAATACTTGGGAATTTATTGTGAATTACTTCTTTCTTTTTTTTTTTTTCTGAAATGTCTGCTCAGTTGTTCCCTATTTCTGACATAGGCAAATTTTGACAATAAAATTTGTCAGAAACTGAACAGTGGCAGAAGATAATTTAATCTGGGACCAAAAAAAGTTATATCCCTTAAAGGGACAGACTTGGAAAAATATTTCCACAAATATGTCTGTATGTGAGCAGGCCACTGTAGCATCATCAACCCTGGATCCTACAATGTGTCCAGATGGACCCTGATTAGATGAACCACTGGTCCGAATAATAATATTCACACCTATGGTATTGCAATGCAATGCAGTTTTGCCCTTGATACTACTTTGTCAAGATGTACGTAGGCAAGGCACATATTCAACCTTCTTTTATTTTTTTCATTTGATTACAAAGGAGTCATTGCTCAGACTCAACTCTTAAATTTCCAGATTGTGACACATCTCTGATGGATGGATGATTCATGTGAAATGAACCAAAGCCATGCACAGCCTTACATCAGTGCTGGAAGGATGCTCAAAGCACAAGCCAAGTGTGTTTATTTCTAAGGGGATCCCATTCCAGGCAAGGCAAAAAACCAGCCTGCTTGGCTTTGTGGGTGATGCAAACAATGGAGGCAGTATTCATGTCGCATTGTTTTGTAATAACTTGTGTAGAAGAGAATACGGTCCAAAAGAGGGATGGAACACATAGAACAAAAACTTCTGGTGATTCGGCAGTATATCCATGGGTTGACTATGTAAGGTGTAAGAAACAGAGAAAGTATTTAAGGAATGGAAGCTACAGAAAATTACTCCTCCCCCAACCCTGAATGCTCCCTACTGACATAATTAGACTGAAAAACAAACCACACGGACAGGGCAGCAAACTCACTTTGGGAGTTTAAGTAGACATGGGGCTGCTAAGAGCTAACGTAGAAGAGAGAAAGGCAAAGTGGTTCCTGGTTTTTTCCTTACCTTGCGCTCATTTCAAGCAGTTGTACTTGTGCAAATCTCATGAGTTTTAAAATTTGTTCCTTACCAGAACAGATCATTACATTTCTATCTGTCCCTGCTGGGATAAAAATAAGGTCAATGTGTCACAAGCAAGATGATCTCAGTGTGCAAAAAGGAAGAATATTACTAACAGGAAATCACTGAGCCACACATATCCCTCTTGGCCCTCCACATCATGAGAAGATTTAAAATCCAGAGATCAGAAAGAATGAATAAAAAGAAAAGAAGGAAAGAATAAATCAAATAATAAACACCCTTTCTTCACAGCAGTACACATCTTCAGGTTCTTATTAATACATCTAAGAAATACATCTAATGGCAAGGGGAGAGGATAAATACACCACCTAAGTGTCCCTATGTCTCTATCTACATTTACCATACATAACCCAGACCTGTTTGAAATGATCATGTGTTTAATTGTCCTTTACTGATTTAAGTTCTTGTCTGCAGAATGCATCGATTTACCCATTTGCACAGTTTAAATTAAAAACAACCTGGTCAACCTGGTAAAATTATGAAATGAAAAACTAGGCTTGGAAGACGGTGCATGAGTTTAGAAAAGTGGGTAAGAAAGAAACAGGACATTTTGACATGTATCTATTGAATGGAGAAAAAAAAAAAAAAAAGACTAATAGCAGGTGCAACCATCTTGTCTTCTCTTGCCCTGCCTCCATACCTTCATCCAAATAACTCGGTATTAAAGTACTAGGAGAAGACATTTCACATTTCCTTAAGATCAACCTGACAGCCTACCAGCTGTTTCTGTACTCTTCTACCCACAATGGCATGAGTAATCCAAAAAGTGTTCTCACTTTCTCTGCTAGCAGCATGGTTACCTGCTGTTCACTTCTCCTAGTCTGTTGCCAGAGCAGCAAAGTACTGACTCTTTTATATCCCACTCATTTTGCAAACCATAGGGTTTAATATCATGTAAGAGCAACTATTACCTATCTCATCCTAGAAGTTCTCATGCTGGGAAAATAGCTTCCCATTTCTTATCTCTAACATCACTGCCCCAAAGATACATTGGTCAATTTTTGGTGCTATTCCAGTGCCTTGTCCTGAAGAAGAAATTTAAGGGCCAATATGTATTATAGCTTCCGCCTTAAATAGTAAAAGAGAAAAAGTACAAGTATTGAATGAGATAAACACAGCCAGTTTGGGGAAAGGTTCTTACGTCTTACAGGCACCTATCAGGGCCTAAGAATGAAAGACCAGTGTAACAGGCATGGGGGAGCTATAAGTCATAGTCTTAAAATACAAAAAAAATTAGGAAAAAATACTACAATAAAATCACTACCTAGAACTTGAGCCAATCCTTGCAGATATGTGTAACTTAACCTGGGCTGCATTGCATCACCTGAAGTCTGGCAGTCTGAGGAAAGTACATTTAGTGTCACAATCAATAGCTGGAAGGACGCTTAAAAAACAAATGTGCCCCAAATTCTCTGGTGTATCTTGTGGACTAACACCTGCCATGTCCCATTATATCAGCTTGAGAAAGTTTAAGAGTCCAGGATGTGTGCAGCCCTGCTCAAAAGAAATCTCCTCCCTTTTAATTTTTTTAAGGATATTTCTTCCTGTTGCCTGTGCCATTCACTGTTTTCAGAATAATTGTGTCTGTGTAGGTAAAAGGTCTGTGGGATTTGTTTGCCCTTCTGGCAAACCATGCAAGCATGTCCTAAAATGGAGAGCCAGACTTCCATTATGTTTGCCAGTGCCATACAACTGGCCTTTTTGAAATGCTACAAAACCAGAAAACAGAGTAAAGGAGGATGACAGTGCTTGCCAAATGGCATCTCCTGTCATATGCACACACTAGTCTGGACAGCCACTTGGGTGAAGAAGTAAAAAGCTATTAGCACTGGGATAGAAACAGGCATCCAATTTACCCACCCACACAGATGGAGGAAAATAGAACACCTCACTGGTAATGGTTTTCAGAGAGAGAAAGCAATACAAAGCAGGAAACAAAAGAGGACAGACTCCAACAACCCTTCTTTTTTTTTTTTTTTTTTTAACAACAGGTTCTTTGTTTCCCCCTTTCTCTCATCCAGTGTCTAATCCATAAAGGAATCTCAATCTCATCTTAAAAAACACCACCTCTGTTCCTGGATGCACTTTACAGACAATACATTATGAACAGAGGAAAGCACTGCAGTTTAAAAAAAAAAAGGACTCATTCTTTGTAATAATATCGCTCTTAAAAAATAAATGGAGACAAAACGTTGAAAAGGAAGAAGGCTCAGGATTCAAAATTTGAGGCATAGGTAGTGAAAATTTCTTCAAGCTTTTGACTCTCTTTCTGGAGCTCCCCCGAAATAAGGTAATACACAAAATCAACACTAACAACACTGATATTGCTGAGACCAATAATTATCCTGTGACAGAGCAGGTAGAAATCATCAAAGAAGTGCCCTTGACCTGCTCAGGGACAGGGCAGCAGTCACAGCATAACAAGTGAGAACACAATGGAATGTAGGACAGGTAATGCTTGGTTTCTCTTCCAGTAGGACTTGGATAGTGGTAGATTAGACAGCGAAAAGATACTGATGGAAGAGACAAGGAAACAAAAGACAGAGACCAAGTCTCGGAAGGAGGGAAGCAGCAGAAAAGAAACTGATTAAATCACCAATCAACAGAGATGGTAGGAAATCTTCAGCATTTTTGTTCTTCACACAAGTTCTTTGAAAAAACACTTAGAGAATAACACACTGAAATTCCAGCAAAATCTATATTTTAGTACAATCATTATTATTACCACTGTTTAATAAAACTTTCTGTTCTGTACACACACAGCACTAAGACCACCACAAAGGATTCTGACACACTTTGAAACCAGGACATGGCATAACGGTTATCAAATAAATGAAGGCACAAATGAAATTTGCAATAAAACATGTTTAAGCAATTTAAGGCTGGGAATTAATCTGCCAAAGTGAAGTCAGTCCACTTAAAAAACTATTTGCTCAGGAAAAATGCCATAATGTGAAAGTACAGGTTTAAATTTTAGGTGTCAAGTGATTACAACCCCATTTGAACTGGGCCAAGGAAGCAGGGCTAGCACACCTTCTGCTGTGAAAAAGACGCAGAGGTATTTAAAGAATGTAAGCACAGTTGGAATGGCAGGTCAACCATCTGTCTTAAATCTTCAATAATGATTCTTCCCAACACCATTTTGAAGCCCCATTTTTGTGTCAGCACTGACAGCAAGACAAAGTTTTAGCCTATAACCTCTAAAATGTTGAAACCAAATACAGCATCCAGTATTTACAATGAAAATTAACATGAAACTCACATTTACCTGTTGGATTTGTTTTGGGTTTGTGCGTGTGTTTGTTTTTATTATTTAAGACTTGCCACAGAAAAGTCAAAGTAAGTATTTCACAATCAGGTTCATGCAAAGAAACCTAGTAAGTCATGGAAGGTGATATTTATAGGTGAAAACAATGCTAATATGGTTGACAGTAATGCTTGCTCCACCTAGTCTCCAGAAAGCTTGTTTCACTTGGGTAGACAGCTCATTATGCCAACTCTATTCACAAAGTCAGGACCAGTACATATCAGAGGATAGCCAAGTCAAATTTTAATAGTCATATTTCTTGAGAATGTGTCTTTTGTTACAATGTCTCTTTATAAAACTCTGATTTCAAGCAACAGGACCCATGATGTGCAGAGCTGATGGTTCCAAGAAGATGTGTGGTCAGTCTGCACTTTTCTCATGACACTTGACTTTAGCATAGATTAAATTCTTCACAGCTTTAGCCAAATGTAAATTTTATAGTTTTTGAAAGAAAAGAAACTTCTCCCTTCATCTTCCCAAGTATAGTAACTGTGAGAAATGAGAAAATGCTGAGAGTATGGAGGAGATATCTAACTGATACATCAATTGTTACATTTTGGAGGTTGCTGTTGAATGAAAACTCAACCCACTTTCATATAAACTGTTAATATTGATGTTAAATCATCCATCTCCTTAAATAGTTCCAGAAAACGTAGAAGTTATCACTGTGTGTGGGAGTAAATACTGCATGGGAGACATGGTGAGTACTAGAACCTCACACCATGAATTGTAAATACCATGCTCACAGTATGCAAGCATGACTCATTGTTCTATCTGTACAGATGAATTGCACTGCTACCAAAATGAGAGGGAATGTTACTATCCTTAAAAGCACATAGCAATGTCAAACATCACTTGAACACAGGAAATGTTTACTCAAGCAATGTAGGACTCAATTATAACATAATCTGACCCATGTCAGGCCAGTACATTTTTCCCAGTGTTCTTGATTTCCTAGCAACATACTTGCATTTGCTTCAGGAATTGCATGTGTGAGCACACAGCAATATAACCTCTCCTTAGCTTTGGAAAGCTACCAAGATCACAGACAGGCATGCCTACTGTCTACAGTTGCACATACACTTCAGTGCAATATGGAAGAGACACAGACAAGAACAGAGCACATCGGTAGTACATCTCTTCGAACAATCATCTGTCTACAGCTGGATACATTCCTCAGATAAGGTTTCTCTCCCAGCCTCAGCCAATCAGATTCAGACATCTATTCAAATCCTAGAGTACTCCCATACTCAGTAGTGAGTAGTAGCACTTTCACAATGAGAGTCAACCCATTTATCTCAATGGCACGACCTGTTCACTGGAAGCACCTATCCCTCTTTACTGACTACAAACAGAACCCAGAAAACACCACTAGGCTAAAAATGCAAGATAGCTGAGAATATGTATGCTGAAACTCACATTATAACTGAATTGCTTTTCATTTCATACCTCTTTTCCATAGTTCTCATCCTCTAACAACACCAAAAGAAGCATTAAAATCCATGAGGTCTTTTGGTCCATTGTTTCTTAAGGAAGATGCATTACCTCAAAATATGCCTGTCATCCTTTGCTATCACATAATCACAGAATCAACTAGGTCGGAAAAGACCTCTGAGATTATTGAATCCAACCTTTGACCTAACACCACTTTGCCAACTAGACTACGGCACTGAGTGCCACATCCAGTCTCTTCTTCAATACCTCCAGGGACGGCGACCTTACCAGCTCTCTGGGCAGCCCATTCCAATGCCCAATCACTCTTTCTGTAAAGAATTTCTTCCTAATGTCTAACCTAAACCTCCCCTGGTGCAGCTTAATGCTGTGCCCTCTTGTCCTATTGCTAGTCACCTGGGAGAAGAGGCTGACCCCCATCTGGCTATAACCTCCTTTCAGGTATTTGTAGAGCATGATAAGATCTCCCCTGAGTCTCCTCCTACCCAGGCTAATGAACCCCTCAGCTGCTCCTCACAGGACTTGTGCTCCAGTCCCTTCACCAACCTCAATGGCCTTCTCTGGACCTGCTCCAGCACCTTCCTGAACTGAGTGGCCCAGAACTGACACAGCACTCAAACTGTGGCCTCACCAGTGCCCCATTTAGGGGAACAATCACTTCCCTGGTCCTGCTGGCCACACTATTCTTGATACAGCCCAGCCTTTTTGGCCACCTGGGCACACTGCTGGCTTATGTTCAGCTTCCTGTAAACCCAAACCCCCAGGTCCCTTTCTGCCGGGCTGTTCTCCAGCCATTTTGTCCCCAGCTTGTAGTGCTCCATGGGGTTGTTGTAGTCCACGTTCAGGACCTGGCACCTGATCTTGTTGAACTCCATACTATTTGATTTGGCCCATCTATTCAGCCTGTCTATCCTGCCTATCTATCCTGCAGAGCACTCCTACCATCCAGCAGGTTGCTAATTGTCCTCAAGTGGCCCAAGCCATATACTTCCAAGTAATTATTTTAAATACAGGTATTTGCTTCTACTTTTTTTATAACCATCTCAAATATAGAAGCATTTAGTTTTCTAAAAATAAATTATCATGCCAATAACACTCAAAAGAAGATCCATAGACTAAATATGCTGGGAGCTACAAAGACCCCATTGAAATGACAGTACTCTAAATACAAGCAAGTTGGTTAAGGCATAAGTGTTGTCACCAAATATGCCACAGCCTTGTTGTTTTCTTCTAACAAACAAGTCTTTAAATCTATTGTGCGACACCTCCATTCTCTATAAACAGGCAGTATGGCAGCTGCCCATCTTGTCTTAATGAAAATCCTGGGACAGAAAGATAATAACGTTATGTAGTATTATTACTGGAATACTTCCCTGTGTTTATTTTTTTGTGTTTATTTTTTTTAAATCCTGGTTTTTCATGTACTGCATTCTCATTAGATTTTGATGCAGCCAGCATCAAATTCGAAATAGCAACAGTAAACCACATGAATCATTTTGGTAAAACCTTCCTTGAAGTGACTTTGAAAAGGAGAGGTAGCTTTTGCTAGCTTCATCTTCCAGTTTTTGGAACTGCCACCATTACTTAACTACCTCCTTCCCCACTTGTAAAAGGCAACACACTTACAACTAACTTTCTACCTCTTGCAGCTTGAAACTTCAAAAAATCACCTTCCTAATATCTCCTACTAATTAACTTTCAGTCCCTAACCACAGCTGCTGTGATTCATGCATACTCTGCAAGGTTCAGTGTTAATTAATGAGGGCTCTTTAAATTCTCTGAGCCAGGGTGAGGGAGAGAAACAGGGTGTATGCAAGACATGAGGATTTCTCACAGTTGGTTGTGGGGTGTTGTGATGCCCCTCTGGGAGGCAGCTCAATTACAGTATGCATCCAAACAAGAAAGAAAAAGGAGGTGGAGAACTGGGAACAAAAACCCACACAGTGCATTATTCATAAGCAAATATATAATTATGCAGTCTCATGAATTAGGGATCTACACTTTTAAAGAAAGACAGAAAAAATGTGTCAGAATACTGCTTTGTGGTGTACTGGTTTAATAACCCCTTCTTCCTAAGAAAATTAAGAGGAAATGTGGGACATAGTCAACAGATCCCTGGGGTACCTAGGCAATCCAGGGACAATTTCTGACAGGTACAAGCTAAAGTATTAATACATTTCATGGAGTGTGGATTTCTACAATCCTTTTTGGGATTGCAAATGAAGGCACCCAGCAGCTCAGCATCTCTACAGATAAGGAATTTCAAGGTGAGATCCTAAACCTTTGCTAAATAAGCAGAGCAGTCAGTCTGGCTTACATGCATGTAAGTTCATAAATGATCACAATTATTGTCATGCATTTGTCTCATGCACAGGGCAAGCTGCTCGAGACACCACAACTCTGTCTTCAGCTAAATGGCTGCCAGTCTAGAACACACCTACGTCTCACAAGTTGTACAAAATACTGACCTGAGGAGGCTATAATTGGTTGAATAAAAGGACGAGCATTTAACCTTTATGATGTTCGTGTTTCAGTATTTTTTTAATGTAATTGCAATAGCTTGCATCTCCAAAACATCTTTCAACCTTTATGTAGATTCTCAGCAATGCTGCACAGCAACTAGAATAGCCCAATGTCAGGATCTCAAATTAAGTACCCGATAGCTAAATGAAACCTCAGAGGGGAGGTTTAGAACGACAGAGTGTAAATTAATGAGGAGGGACTTGGCCTTAGCTTTCACAGTGCTGCCTCTTACAAAATATTCTTTGGTATATTTAACAGTTCTGAGCAGTCATATCCTCAGTCTTCATCTTATCAAACTACTGCTACTACAGATGCACCAAAAACTACAATCTCACAGGTTATCAGCATCATGCTTGCACTTGGGGTGGAATCATGTATTTCCCTCTCTTTCAGACTAAAGCTTGCAGCAAAGACATCAGCAAGCCTTCCCAGAATCAATTTCATGTTTGGCCCTCTGAGGACTTTAACTACTAGACAATAACCACAAAGTCCTTCAAAACACATTATTTTTTTGCTACTGGTAGAAATTTGGTGTAGGATAAAAGAAAAAAAGATATAGATTTTTAAAGAAACAAGGGGAAAAAATTATTCAATATTTATTCCATCCCAGTCCCTACTGTTCCCTTGTTGCTGGTTTGGAAACCCCAACAGATACTGACTTATTATTTTTAACGAGTAATTAAGTATCAGATAACTTGGTCATTACTTTTTCAAGCCAAGGGCTGGCTCTGCCTCTGCAGTGCTAGTCTAAGCTAGGTAGTCCCTTTCAGGGGACACACTGCAACTACTCACAGCATTAAAAAAAGACACACAAGAAGTCTGAAAGCAAAGCTGGCATGCTGTCATGATCTAAGCAAAACTTATTCCCTGCCTAGATCTAGACCTGAGTCAATCTCAGGAGGAACCTTAGACAAACTTCTTCAAAATTTTCCACAGGCAGAGGTGACTGCTCCATAAATAAAGAAAAAAAAAAACAACCTGGTTCTCCAGTGGAAACAATTTCAGGCTATGGGTTCTCACCTCTGGTTAACTACTTTTGGATTTTAACACTTGCGTCATGCCTAATAAATATAGAAACTGCAGATACACTCCCACTGGAGCCCTTTCGATTATTTTGGATGGCAGGTTGAAGCCAGCATGGTGTAAGGACTTATGTAAGACCAGCACATTGTCTTTTTCGGCCTGTTTCTCTGTCTTCAACATGTGACAGCTATCACTAATTCCTTCTCAGGTAATTTTGCCATTGGCAAGGCCTCTACTTCCCCAGAAGCCTTGTTTCCTTAAGATATATATATATATATTATACTTAGAGCTTAAAAGACAGGAGAAACAGCTTTCATTTCTTTTCCCCAGTTTACTCAGAAAAAGGTTCCCTCAGTCTGACCTCCTGGGAGAGCAAGATTTTTCTTTCATTTAAAGAAAGAGCCCCAAAACCACATCAAGACTAGTGATGCATGGAATTGCAGGTCTACACTGGCAATCCCTAAATACTATTGCAAGATAGACCTTTTTAGCTGAAGCAGAGGAGGCCTGGTTTTGCAGAATCAACTAGAAAGGCTCCAGTCCAGTTCAGCTCTGCGATCTCACTTGCTAGATTTATCATGAAAATGTTATCATGTTCTGATTTATCCCAGACTATAGGCTTTTTAAAAGATGGGGCTGCTACCCCCCATAAGTGCACTCTAAATACTTAGCTACTGTTCTTATTGGATTACAATTTGAATGCTTCTTACTACGAGTCTCTATGCCCTCTACCTTTTTTTCCATTACAGATCCACCAACTTTCCAGCACTCATTCATTTGTTTCTGAAAGAATAATCTTTTAACCCAGTCATTTATTTCAAAGCTACAAGGGCTCTGGAAAGATGACATCTGTGGAGAGACAAAACCAAATTCAAAGCACTAGAGAACACACAGCCTGAGAAAAACCTGCGTAAGTTGGAGATTTTGCTTTGAAAATACTCTTGGGTGTAGGCAGTTCAGATAACACAACAGAGAAAATTATTTGTGGCTTCAGCTGTCAATTTTGGTTTTCTATACAAAGGCAAAACTTTTTGCCCTTCATAGCACGTAAGAGGGAGTTTTCTCACAAGCAATTCTGAGAACATACAAGACAATGATGGAAGCAGCACAACCTCTTGTAGCACTCACACAGAGTACTACCACTACCTGCTACAGAAAATTAGGCAACAGATTTGAGGTTTGTCATAAAATGCTAAAATCTTTGGCCGGAGGCAGAGATAGTTGCTCTGCCATAAACTGCAAAGTACTCAGTCTGTCACTTCCTTTAGGACCACTAATATAGTAATTTCACAGTGCTAGCATTTATTTCAAATAAATTAAAATCCTATTTAGACTAAACGATGGCACCCACAGACCCACAGAGTATATAACTCTGCATTTGTATGTGCTTGTCCACAGCACCCAGCAGCAAGACACAAGAGTGCTTTCCCTTGTCCTTCCACATCCCTTTGGCGTCACACAACTTTTTTTAACATGGAGGGAAAGTAACATCAATTTTGGCAGTGCTTTTCTTTTGAGGCAATCAAGCTGCTGAACAGAAAACCTCCCAGGATACAGCCCTCAGGGAAACATCTATTATCCTTCAAGACAAAGACAACAAAAACCTGACAACTCTCTATGTAATGCAATTACTTCCACCTTTAAAGACAGGTTAGATTATCCCATGCCACATTTCATAATGAATTTGTGTTTGTTTCTGGAATGTAGTCCTCATAATTTTTACCTTTTGGAGAGAGGATTGCAGAGACAATATAAAACTACCGAAGGAATAGAACAGTTGGCTTCCCAACCCAAAAAATTAATAGCACTTCTTTTTTCAGACTTGAGATCATAATGCTTAGAAGATCCTTATGTCAAAGTGGCATTAGGATTTAACAAATCAAAACCTTCTTCCTAGATCTCAAAATGAACCCAGCCATAGCACCATGTGCAAAGACATTTCAAGCAGAAGGAGAGTAAACTCTTCTAACCTCTAGTCTTAATTACATTTTAATGGTGCAGAATTCAGTGGAATTGTGACTTTATCCCATTACCTTTCCTTTGCTATCAAAATGTAATGATTTGTAGTTTTCTCAAACTGCCACTTTTAGAACACCAAACAAATGGACACACAAGAAATGTAACAGCCTAATAACTAACTTATCAGTAAGTTTTAGTTCTGTAATCAATATTTCATAAAGATAATAGCACATCACTTTCAGTATAACACCACACAAGAACCAAATATTTCCCATTTATAATCTTAGCCATAAAACCCTGCAAAACTTTGCAATCCATCTTCTGTAACTGCTGATAATTACAATCATGAATTTTTCCTCTACAAGTTTCAAAGGCAAAATATACCAAAGTTATCTGTGCTTTCTCATTATAACACTGGTCCATAAACATTCAAAATAATTTGCTTCTCATGAGCCGGACTTAGAAATACATATATACATACACACACAAGCATATATATGTATATATACAGATAGATACAGAGATACAGATTTGATACATATATATATATTATGTATGTATAAACACTGTGAGATGTGTGACTGATATATATATTTATTAACAGTGCCATTCCCCAGTCTTTAGACTATGCATACAATCCTCTATAGGCTGAAAAACACTGGTTTTACATTCCAATCTCAGCTGTTTCTCCTAGGTTTCCATAACTTTAAATAGGTCAAATTATGTAGATAAATGAGCAATTCAAAATCCCCTCACTTATTACTCAGATCCCTAACATCTACGTACAGATTTTTAAAGAATAAATGCCTTTCAGACTCTCTGCTGAGAACAAAATTAGTCAAAGCAAAAACTAGATTTTCACTAAAATTAACGTTCATGTACTTTACTGAAAGCTATGCAAAAATTACAAACTCCTTACCCCTCACTCTTTATAAATAAGACCATTATTCCATCAAAATACAACCTTTTTCAGAACTGTTTCATTCACAAGACAGAAAAATCTTGAGAAGAACAATCAGAGCTTTCTTCCCCCTCAGCTACTCAGAGTTCCTGCTGTATAGTCCAAAGAGTTATACCATGAAACAGTACTGTAACATTGAATTTCATAATTAGTCAGTTGCCTCTTTGCCTGGAAAGGAATACTAAAGTCACATTTTGCCTCTTTTTCTGGAAAACAGTGCACTCTTCTATGGCCTGTCAGGCAGGTAAAGAACATATTTTTCCACTCTTTTCAATATAGTTATCTGAAACTATGGAATGTTTCTCTATTGACTTTTTGGAGATCCCTTCACAAGCCAGTTTATCTTTAGAAGTGGGCTGGAGACCTGTGCACAGGAATACTTCATATAAATTTTTGTTCTACTTAACTGGACAAATTTTTAAATGCAGTACAATGAGAATATAATGGAGAATCACTTTTGATTCTAACAAAGCTTCATGATCTTCTTGAGTCTCGTAGTTAGTGTGCCTTCTTGATCTTCCAACTCTCTAAAGTACTGCCTGGTTTTTTTTTTAAATCTTGAACTATGAAAAATCTGTTATAGCTCCCATCATCTCTGATGGTTTCATAGTATTTTCCATTTCTGTCAAGCGTCAAATAGAAATATTGTCACCCCAGATATAAGCCATGTCCTTTGCCTAGAGCTATAGATTTCTCCTAATAGCGTGTTGGGAGTCTTGCAGGTGTTGCATTTGGGGCGTTACTGCTCTTAACCACACCACATCTTCTCTGTTGGACCTTGGACTTGGGGCCTGAGAATCCCATAGAACAGCAGTAGCAGCCACTCCATGGGAACCTGCTGGAGTGCTCTGTGCCCTCCTGTGCTGTGTGCTGGTGGGTTGATATGACAGAGATAACCTCTGAACCTCTCAGGAGAAGATGCATGATTCTGTTTACTACACCAAATAGAAGCACTACAGGACAGAACAGAGATAGGAAAGTCTCCACAGACAGGAACTGGGCAAGGTGCTGGGGGGAAAACACACCTGAGCTCCTGCAATGCTGCAGGAAAAAAGAGTTCCCCAGGAGATGAAGGAATGCTACATTTGCTTGCTATCTATATTCCTCTCTTTATTGTATTAAAATGGCTACTTCATTAAGCCATTTGCCTGACCTTTTTATTGAGATCCAGAAAAAGCCCTACTTCTCCAGTATTGTGCCCCCTATTGTGCCTATCCAAGAGGCCCAAAAACTTGCTGGAGTAAAACACATACTTAGTGAATAGTTTTACCTTCACGTACAGGTGAAGGTAAGGACAACAAATAGACCTCTGCAAGATTCTCTTTGTTCCTCATACTAAGAGAATACTTCATTAATTGATATGACAAGTACTGAGAAATATGGGTTAGGAAAACACACCATTAATCAATAAACATTGGAATGATTGATGTAAGTTGAAAGCTTTGCAGTAGCAATTGGCATTTATTACATTGTTATGTTGTCATCTGTTACCGTTCAGGCAAGAGTTCTTAGGTTGTATCTAGAACTATATATGCTACTGCCAGTGTGTCAGAGGGTCCCGTGTCCCATACGGGGTGTCCTGGAGGAAGAGTGGGTGCTCCATGGCTTGGAGGGGTACAAAGTGATACCCTTACTTGTTTGTTCACTTTCAGCATATTTTGAGATATCACAGTTTACATGCAACTGGTTAAGTGGATTTATGGATTATATTATGTAGTTTTAACTAAACTAACCCTCACAAAATGGACAACTGCTTTAAAAACATTCCAGCAAAGAAACTACAGACTAAGAAGACTGGTAATGTGAGCACAAGTGAACAACAAGAAAATGGTGGCGTTAACTCGTCTACTAGTGCAAACTCTTCATTGGCCATATAATGAGGTAAAAACAGTGGCAATCTAACCCAAACTGACGAAAACTAGGTCAAAAAATTTTGAAATTATCAAGATTATTTGAAATACGGATTTTCATCCATGGTCTTTGCAATGAACATACACTAAACATACACTGTGCACTTGAGATGTTAACTCAGGTTAGTATGAAGTCTCCACAATTAGCAAGATATTTAAGAACTAAGCATCCAGAACATGAATACAAACTTCTTTCACTGGTTTAAACCCACAAGATAGTCAAACCAGCACTTTACAGGACTTAATGATAAATGCTTAGCAGTAGGAAGTTTCTTACTTAAAAGGAAAAGAAAAAAAGCCACAGAGCACTGGGGAAATGCTTGTTCCTCCTGCCATGGTAAAAATGGCTGGAATAGTACCAGATGGCAACAAACTAAAATGCATTCCTTTGTCAGCAAATACTGATGGAAAATGCATAGGAAACATTGCTGAAGATTCTGAGAAACAGTCAAATTATGTAGTGTGGGAGGTCTGCTCTGCAGTTGGATAAAAGTAGAGCTGTTTTTAATATGTCTCAGATAAGTATTTGCTAGTTTCTGTATCAATAATGAAATACAGGAAGAAGTGGCTTTTTTTTTTTTTTCTGAGCCGCTAAAGGAAAGATACACTGGATAACATACATATTTTCAATAGTAAATGACTTCTTTAATAAAACCAATGTTTTATGGAAAAACTGTGCATGTGCAATCACTCACAGAGCAGGTGTTCTGTCTAAAATTAAAAAAAAAAAAAAAAGGATACCAAGATAAGGTTTCAGAGACAGCACCACACATGAAACTTGTTCACCACATCACTCATAGGTAAGCTACTGCAGCCAAGAAGTTGGAGCCAGAAGTGCTCCAAGTGCTACAGGTTGTCATTAATATGGTTAATTTTTAAAAACAAGACTTTAAATCTGTAGATTCTTGACAACACTTTGTAAAGACATGGGATAGGCATTGACTGTGAAAGTCTTTTGTACCACACAGAATTTTGCTGGCTATCTTGAGGCAAAGTGCTTTCACAGAGCTGTCCAACTTAAGGATGAGTTACACATTTTTCTCTTACAAAAAGACATGTTCCAAATTTGCTAACCTTTTCTGAGATGACAAATGGCTGTCAGGAGAATGCTACCTAGCAAATATCTTCAAAAAAGTAAACACACAATCTGTCCCCTCAAAGACAGGTGATGCTTTAAGAATGAGTACAAAAAGTTTTACTGTTCCGTAAATAAATTAAATTAAATAATTATTTTAAAATATTGTCATCCTAATGTCATCCTTTTTTAATTTATACTTTTGTGTACCTTTAATAATACACACAATATATTAGCACAATAATACATATACGTAGTAGTACAAATAGACTTATGAAGAAATAAATATACATATAGGGGGTGTAAGCTCCAAAACTTTTTACTGGTAGAATATGAGATCAAAAAAGTTTGGAATTCACTACTGCAGTGTAGATAAGTCAGCAGTTAGAGAGTGGCACACAATCCATAGCATGCTATAGGATGAAGAGTAGTTAATAGAACAAAAAAATTGCATATAATAATACCAAAACCTTGAAGAACTAGGGAATGGTGTTATGCAGACAGCCTGCAAAAGAATACTTGATTGAGCTGGTAGAGCAACTGGTAGAGAACCTCTGACAGAGCTGAGGAGGAAGCAGGTTTAAAAGACAGTGCAGATTGGCAGAGCAGAGGGAGTACATGCTTTATGCATTTGAAATCACATGTTTATACATCAGCTGTGAAATGCAGCTAAAGCTGTGCTGCTTGTGATGAAATGCTGCTGAAGTGCATTTCTATGAATGTCCTATGCTTATAGGACACAATAGCTTTATCTCTGCATATAAATAAAAAGAAGCTTCTGTCTGAGCAGCTGAAATCATACTTTTAAAGTGTACCATTGCCTCTTTGGTAGGTACTTGTGAGAGAGCTGAGGAATGACGACTGAGCTTAAAATATTTCAATGTAAACTGCAGAACTTCATCATTAAGTCTATCAATCAAAGTTCCACTTGTCATCCATCCTATGCTTGTAGTAATACTTATTACCAGAGGTGGGAAGCTGACACATTCCTACCTCACAGCTAATCCTTGTTGTAAAGAATAACTACAGCTCTGTACACACAATAGATCTCCTTACCACAATAAATGCACCCTTACTCACATTGCCCTCGAAGACCTTCATTTTATTTGCCTTAAGGGTCTAAAAGAAATCAAGAACTGAGAATCCTATGAGAATGCAAGTTAGTATAATTAAGGACTGTTTGTAGGAACGATTTTTACATGTTTTATCTGAATGCACTACAATCTATAGAAGGAGGATGGGCGGGGGTTTTTTGTTTGTTTTCCCCCTTTTTTATATTTTTTAAATACTTTCGGTTAGACACCGATCTCAGTTACACCAAAGCAAATTCTGAATGCAGTGCATACTTTGTATGGCAAGAGGTATGAAGCAAAATCCAAAACTGGCCATACATTTCTAAGTTAAGCTCTTCTGTGTGACAAAAAGATTATTAAACCCAAAGCACACAACATGAAATAGGAATACAGTGAATTCACAAGAAATGCTAGGAAGCTACCATAGTATTATTCTGTTTGAGGTTGCTAAGAGCAACAGAGAGAAAATGTAAGAACTATTGTATTAATAGCAATGTAAATTGAAAATAATAGCCAAACACAGTAATTGAACGGATGAAGCAGTGAGACACTTCTTTCTTTCCTATCTTCTTTCATCAGCTACCTGCTTGTATGTTTCTTTTCACCTAACTGGGACAGCAGTTTGTTCTTTGGAATTAAAGTGGTTTTCCGTTAGTGATGAAAAACTTGATAAGAACATCTTTCTTTGATTAGCACTGCCATGACAGTCTGTTCCCTTTTTGCTTGTTGCAATAAAGGCTGTAATACTGAATACCTCCAAAATACTGGCAAAAATCCATAGCTGGGGATGGGCGAAAATGTTTTCACTTCTTAATGGTTCTTTGACTTGGCTCCTCAGTTCTATGGTAACACAGTCATGGCTATCTGGGACCTGCTGGCTTGCCACTTTGCAAACTGGCTATTTAGACCTTATGAGTTAAAACATGAGTAACCTTTATACTTGCGTCTTTGTTCCCACTGGAGCTAAAAGATCACTCCTATCAGCAGCAAAAGGGTCTATGACTCACAGAAGTATCATCATTCCATTCAGAAAGGTGTGGTAGCACCTCTCGCAACATACCATGCTCTTCACTGTCTTCTAGGTCTTTCAGACACACAGTACTAAGCTAGCCCTGTGACATGCCCTTGGTTTGTTTCTTGCTGTTTCTCAAAGAATGGTTTGATTAACAGCAGTACATGTTCTGGAGGCATAAAGGACTCATGTAGTTACACATGGTCCAATTTTCTACCTTCTACAAGTGTCTTCCCTTTGGTATTATTTGGTATTGAGTATTCAAAAGACCAAAACAATACTAGCTTGCTCAAACTCTATTCCACCTTTTAACAGATCCAACAACAGAGAAGAGGACATTCCCCTCTGAAATGAAAATGAAGGCACAATACTGTGCTTGCACCCTTGATTCATTCCTCATGGTTAAATCTACGGCACCTACTCCAAGAAATTTTCCTTCAGCATTCGCATTCTTCAGAGAAATCAAGTGAAAGTTAACAGTCAGTATATTCAGTCTGTTAGTAGACAGAGCTTTCTGAAGGATGACACTATCACTCTTGAAACAGGAAACAACACAATTCAAATATCATGACAGCATAGTCATAGGTAAATCTGACATGAGATTGACCAGCATCTACTGGACACATTGTTATCTTACCACTATACTCTCCTAGCATACACCTTTGTGAACACTGCAAATGTTTATCATTTGAATCATGTAAATTATTTTCTTGTAAATGCCTAACAGTTATTCGAAGTGACTGTAATAGTTAATTTTCTCTGTTCATTTTTGAGCACATTAAAATTTCTGGTTTATGATTTGTTCATTAATGGTGCTATAATAACTCAGCACCTCATCAGTTGCTCTAAACAAGCAATTTTTTTTTTACTAAACAATAAATAATTCATAAATATTTATAATTAATAAATTAGAGAGCAGAAAGATCAATTGTTGCATATGCTGTATGAAAAGGACATTCCATTAAGGCATCAACAATGCTGTTGGCTGGAATACTAAAGAAGAGAAAAGAGCTGTGTATTGGTGGAAATGCAATGCCTTCAGTCCAGTCTCCTCTTGTATCAAATTCTGCCCCAGTTTTTTACATTATTTATACTGATTTAAACCTATGTTTATACTTGATCTTGCCAACTTACATTTTGACTCTATTTCAGTCTAGACTTCTGGCCAACTTGGGCACAATGGTTAGCCTTCTTTCAGATCTCTGCACAAAATGTTTCTGGACTGTCCATTCCAATGTTAGTATGTCTGAAATGGATCTCCTCAACTCACCTTCCCAAATCTTTCCTTTTACTATCACTAAAGACTTCCTCCTATGGTCTTTCCTATGACTTATAAGACTGTAACAATTAGAACAAACTGTTTCTTCTAATCTCTCTCTGGCTATGCCTAAGTTGGGCTGCTTCCTTCTCTATATCCCCTTTGGGAACACTCCCTCAGTTTCCATTTGGACTATTGTTAAAATTTTCTTTCCTGCTCAGTTAATACAATCCCTCCACTCCAGTTTCTCCTTTCTTTCTGGAAAAACAAACAAAATAACCCCACAGCCCTGCAAGAGTTTCACTGCTAGGGTTTTTAACACCGTCCAATTTATTCTATCTCATACCTAACACTTCTACTACTCTATTCCATTCCTTCACTTTCAGTGCCACTTTGTACCATTTTATTTATGGTTTTCTCTTACATATAACTCTGTTTCCTCTGACATCCTAAAAAACAAAGAACACAACTAATTACTACTGACAGGAGTCCTGCTAGTAGAAACCAGTCATAAGCTGATTACTTAATCTTCTTAAGTCTCCTATTCACTATGACAATAAAGTGTATTAAATTCTGAATGTACAGAATACTGTATAAAATGCAGGAAAAAGCAAGATTCTTATGCCATGGGAGTTCAATTTTACCATCCTGCTCCAAAAGGGAAACTATTTGGCTGCAGTTTTTGACTTTACTACCCAGTACCTGAACAATCTTAGCATGTATGACATTGTAGCTCTTTTCCCTCCCCAAACCCTTAAATATTTTGCATGCTGCAGATCCAAGAAGCCGTCATTGAAACATAGGCATCTCATGGGTAATATATGACAGTTTTTCATTAGACTGCAACACAACATGTAGTAATTCAGGGCATGAAGTGAAGAAAATTCCCTTAACTAAATTCAGAGAGATTATGATATTACTTCCAGGCATAGATGTACTGGGATACCAAAAGTAACATCCTTTTTTTCTTGACAATCAAGTTTTGATGACAACATGTGGGCAAGTAGGTCAGACGAAGCAGCAGTACAATGCATGTAGCCTACATTTCCTTTCCCTGACATCTTCCTCCCTTTCCAACTTTCTGTCATCTCTGCTGCTAATGTGGAGAAAAAAATAAAATGGATTTCTTAATGCTTTTCTGAAAGAACTAAGTAATTAAACTTCAGTGAAATGGAAAAATATTTTCCCAACTATTTTTGTCATCAAGGAAACATGAAAAAAACCCACAAAAATTAAAAGATGACTCCAAAGTGCAAGAAATCATGTGCAATCAGTCACTGCCATGGATCTTCTTTTGTCCTTGCTTCTTACGACTGATTACAATAGAATTAACCTATTAAATATTTAATTGCTGTCGTTCTTGGCTTCTGTACAGGTGCAACTCACCTTGAAGCCACCTACTTTTCTATTACGGTAAGTCCCTATGACTATTCATTTTCTCATTTATCACTTTTCAAAATGATGTGGTCTTAAAGTATTGTTTTAAAGGAAGATCCAGTAGCTCCATTTGCATCTTATACTTATTCCTTAGAAGAGCATAGGATGATGGCTCCCATATTCCTTCCAGCTGACACCGGCACAAATAAAAACATAGTGCACTTTATTACAATTAACAAAGGAAGGAAAAGGATAAACTCGTGCAACAGTCCACATTCTCTGCTAACATCATAAGATGTTTTAGATTATACATTTTGCAAGGCCTGTAAGAGCAGAGCAAAAAAAGAACAATATCACAATCTGTTAATATGTCTCCCTAAGAACAACCTATAGAAAGATGCCAGCAGCTGCTAGACAAAAGAAAATCACAAATAGTCACATAATAATTGCATGGCTAACAGTCTCTTCAAAGTACCTTGATTAGCATCTGTTCAGGTCCCAGCACTGAAATATCTACAGTATGAAGATACTACCAGCTATGATCACCAGTACAGTCCTGAGAACAAGCCTCAGAGACATTCATTCTGCTTCCTAATCTCCTGAAAGGTAACCTCACCAGCATAGTGGATGACAGGAAGGTGGTGGATGCAGTTTTTCCTGGGTTTTAGGGTGAGATTTTTGATACCGTCCCTCATAGCATCATTCTGGACAAGTTGTCCAGCTGTGGATGAGCCAGTACACAGTGCGCTGTGTTAAGAACTGGCTGAACAGCAGTGCTCAAAGGGTTGTCGTGAATGAGGCTACATCATTTACAGGATGAGGACAGAGACAAGGCAGAGGTGTTTAACACCGCCTCGGTCTTCAACATGGATAACAAACCAAGAGGCTCTCAGTGCCCTGAGCTGGAGGACCATGACTGTGAGAATGACCAGCTCCCAGTCGCTCCTGAAATTGTGCGGGATCTACTGCTCCAGGTGGAGAACTGGCGTTTAAAACCCTTATGTCAGTACTTACTGGTCTTTTGTTTGTTTAATTTTCCTCTACAACCTGAAGAAATAAGCTCATTGCGGTTGTGTCATACACATCTCTCTCCCTCTTTGTAACTCTTCTTTCATGTTGTCACAGCTGCAGTGGACATCTGCATTTTTCTTATCTTTGCCATATCTACATTACATTTTAAAGGATGTCAGGCTCCAAAGGTAGCTGAATCATTGGTAAAAGCTTGTCTGTTGCTCACTTTCTCTTCAGCAATATGTGTCTTTCAATAGTATTTTGAACAAACTATAAAACACATAAATTACTTAATCCATGAAAAAAATGGATCAAGCCAGCTAGACAGTAGTTGTATTTGATAGTTTTTTCTTTAAAGTAGATTTTTTAATTCTCTTCAGGAGAGTATGAGAACAGGTGGGAATTGTAGTTCCTGGTCCAGTGCTGACAGCTCCGGAGTGTTTCGAATGATCGTTATTGAAAATGCAGCAAGCAGAACATGCCATGCAATCTAACTCATGCTCCTTCTGAGACACCAGATCTCTTCCCAAAGAGGCAGACATCAAGCTGTCCCTGCCTGCATGACACTTGGTTTTTGTTTGGTTTCCCCCCTACCCGCTTCTTCCTTTCATATTTTTGAGTTATCAATTTCCTTTTTACAAGCACTGGACTGAAATAACAAGAATATTCCGATGAAGTGTTTATGTACATGGCTCAATCCCTTCCATTGGTTGTAGTAAGAACAGTCCTGTCTCACATGGTGCACAGTTTAACAATTGAGCACAATCTCCACTTAATCAGAGTGGAATGGAAGCATCAGAGAAATTCTGAGGGACACTACATAATGATATGGTAACACGTTGGTGACTGTATATTACTAAGATGATCTATGCTGTGGTCTGATTGGGTGTTTCTACACTTTACAGTGAGACACAAATTCAATTTCATAGAAGTAAGTTTGCGCATTTATGAAATAATGAGCTGGTACTAATATCCAAAGTTAATAATATTCAGAAGTGCACCATATTTACAGCAGTGTACATGCACTCTCAGTATACACTTCTCAGTATAAATCTCCTGCATTAGTAAACATTGCTTCTAATCCCAACAGGCAATACATCCTGCTTGCAGGGGTATGTGTGATGAATGGGAACCATTGAGGAGCAGTTGTTTCACAGCAGGGTGATGGGCCCAATGTTCTCACAAGCGAATGTCACGTTTAGGTTTCTAAGACTTGGCTAGATAAAGATAAAGCTGATCTGATTCAGTGCTGGTGATGGTCCTGATCTGATCTGGTTTGACTGAGTCTTCCACAGTCCTTTCCATCCACAGTTTTAAGTACTGTATTTCATTATCTCTTTTGAGTTCAAAGGATTCCATAATGCACTGTAACACATTATATCTAGAAACAACTTTAGGACATCAAAGCAGGCTTCTTTCTTTGACCAAGTGTTGCATCCCACCCCAAAATATCACAATACTACAGCAGATCTGAGGCAGGAATCCATCCTCAGAAGTGAAACAGTATTTTTAGGAACGGATAAATTTTGCTTACTGTAAATATGTAGTCCCATGCCTATGTTCTATGTTAAGAACATCTTTACGCAGCTGTAAAAACAAGGACCTCTGCCATTTTTACTGTTTGAAAGAGTAATTCTGTTGCAGTACAGTAAAATTGTATGTTACGTACGATATTTAATCTGAAGGAAATAATGCACTGGAGTCAAAGTAATCACGCCAGTGCCTTGGTGATTGCCAAAGGAAAAATACAAGAATACTCACCAATTTCACTGTTGGTTAGCTCTTGAGAGAGAACCTTGGCTTTTTTTGTGACAGTAATGTCAAAAAGACCAAGCAGAAGATCTCGGTTTTCTCGTTTTGTTTGGCCGTTTCCAGTATCTGCCAATTTATCTAACACTCCATTCCCAACCAATTATCACCTCTTCCCGTCCTTACACCACGGCAGGGCTGGGGTACTTCTCACTTCATTTACAGTTCTAGGGCCCTTACCGACAAACAATACCTTATTAGCCGGGAGATGCTCTATATAATATCCATTTGTATTGTGTTTCCGTCATCTTATTCTATCAATTTTTCCTCCTCCAGCCTATCATGCACCATAGGCCTTATTAGGACTTTGCCCTGGATAAAATGATTTAGACGCAACACACAGATGCAGGTAGAGCCACATGACTTTGATAATGAAATCCCACCAATGTATTATGGAAATTGTATGCTTCCTGGTCACTTATTTAATGTAACATTTCACTGGGGATAGGAGAAGCAATTAGACTGTTGAAAATTGTGTTAACATCCCTCATAATTCAATACTGACCACCACCAGCAATGCAATATGTGGTAAGACTGCTAACTGATTTTGTGTGCAATTCCTGTAATAAAGGAAAAAAGAGACAAAAAGAGATTGGAGGTGATAGTGTTGTGGGCTTATTTGATGAAGCAAAACATTGTTCCACCAATTTGACCGGCTACTTCTGTACTTTACTCTTTACCATAAAATAGTTTCGGTTTTGATAAAATATCATAGGCATATTCACAGACAATATAATAAGCAGTTGCTCAAATATCAACATATTTCAAGATTGAAAAGAACATATTCTAGTAATTATCCCAGAAAGAGATTCTAGACATTACAAAATGCATGAAAATGTGTTATGAGATTGAGTTGAGAGGGCTAGGAAAAAAAGTGCAGTTTAGGTATTTGTAGCTTCTAGTTCCAAATTATACACCCTTTACATAGCGCCCTAATTAAGTCAAACCAAACAAAAAGCCTTGACCCAGACATTACATCAATAAATACACAACATCTGAATAATAAAAGTGCCAACAGTAACAACAGAAGCTGATCATAATCTACACAAGGAATGTAAACTCAAAATCTTTCAAGCAGCAATGCCTGGATGTAATAGCAGATGCCAAGTACTCACCCTGTAAATCAAAGATTCTTACTCCTGGAAGATTTTGGACCAACATATGTAGTACAAGAAGTGGAATTTCCACTTAAGTATTTTATAATAAAAGGGAACAAAAAACAATTAGAATTAAAAAAACCTCTAAACGATGAATTTCTTTTGCAAGGAAGAGACTAAGAAGAAAAATCTATGTGTCAGTTCTAGAGAAACCAGAAAAAAACAGAATAAACTATTTGCTTAAGAGTTGTCCAAGATGTTTGTGGCAGTTTTGGACATAAGTGGATGACAAAACTAGGAGAGATTGAGGTCCCTAGTGAAGGCAAGATACCCAGGCTGAGAAACATCTGTGAAAGGCTATCTCTGGCCACCTGGTGCTCCAAACATCTCTAAAGGTCTCTGCATTACTTGGTCTTTCTGTTTACACTCATAAATAAGTGAGTAGCAGTCCTTCCTCAGACGGATGTTGTATACACAATTTCTCTCTGTGGCTTTGCATTGGAGTGAAATATTTATCTCAAACAGCTTCAGTGCATTTCTTCCGTGTGAAATAAATATGAGCAGCTCTGAATAGTGAAAGTTTGATAGTTTCAAACAGGATTCATCCAGTAACATAAAACAAACAGTCCTATCAGATTACATGCCTCAATTTACTAGGCATATGAGAATGACATTAAAGCTGATTATGGATCAGCTCACTGGTGATTTCATAAATACCACACATATAACCAAGGGACAACGAAGTATGGGAGGGCACACACAGATGTGAAATGTTTTTAAAGATCTGTTCATACACATTGCTTCCAGAAAAAAACATAAGGGCTTTTCCTGGTAGATTTCTTTAAAATTACAATTAAAAATAACTTCTTGTAGTTTCTCTATTGATGGATAGTGTTGAACACATGTTACTATGAAATTGTTTATCTTGCTCCCAGGAAAGGTGCACACATACTTTAGTGAGAATTTAGCCCTAGGGGGATAGTTATATCAATTAATTGCAATAATTACAGTTACAGTTCCTATTTCATCCCTTGTAGACCACTCTGTTCTGAGGAGACTGCAAGAAAACAACAATCAGTTATCCCACCCTTATGAATGCCAGTTCCTAACTGATCTCTAGATTAGGTTAAGTTACCTTTTCTTATGGTCATCTCAGACCTTAGCTAATACGAATAACTAACTAGGAAAGCTGTCAAAAAATTCTAACATTTGTGGTGACAATTTTCTAAACATTCTGCTTACATTCTCTTGTTGGCCTCAGCCCATTTAGGCATCGTACATGCGTTACACGCAGCCAGTTCAGTGTCACTGACCATAGAATGAAAGCTAGAAAAAGGAAACTGAGAATTAGAAACACATTAAACACCACAGACTTTATCCTTAACTAGGGTTTGTATCATTCCCACCGTAGATGAGTGGACACTCTCTTCAAAAGTACAAGTTGGGACAGTTACTGTATTATGGAATTGGTATTACCTGGAGCTGGAAAATAAGGATGGAGCTCACTGAGACCTCAGAGGCGACATTCTCAAATGTGATTTACTCTTAGTAATTTTCTTTTTCTGTTTAATAGTCCTTTGGGCGTGCTTTGTAATGCCCACAGAAACTTGAAATTATTTGACTTCACCCAGACAGCTGGTGACTCTCAGATTCCCTGAGCTTTCCTGTTCCTGTGTACTAGGAATGAAAGAATGCAACTCTTGGTTTCAATGTTTCTGTTTGAGGAATAAGCTCTTTCAGGGATGTCTGTGTACATGTTTGTGGTTTAATGATTAAGTGAATATTTACTGACAAAAGTTTAATATAAATGTAGCAGGTCCTCGTATTTGCAGATCTTCTTTTGCTAAACATCTCAAAGTACTCTGAATACTTATGACACAAGCCTTTTAATTGGATTTTGAAGGAGGTAGAAGGTCTAGTCTGCAGAAAGGGAAACTGCAGCACAATAAAAAGAAAATAAAATAATTAAGACCTTTCCGGGCAATACGTTCAAAACTATAAACAAATCTTATAATTCCTAAATCTTGTGTTAATTACCAGCCCACTGTTCATTCACACATCAAATAGTTACAATTCTGTGTCACCCCTTCTTGGAAAGATTGGACTGCAGTAATTCAACCAAACAGCAGCAAAGCATTATAACATCCCCTGCTTAACCTTTCCCTTCTGCCTGCCTGCCACAGATTCATACATAATCTGCTGATGTCTCTCTGCCATTTGGCCTCCTGCTTGACAAGCTGGTACAACCCATGATTTTTAGCAGATAGATTAACAAGAAACAATGGGAAGGATCAAATATGCACACACCCACATTTAATTACCCTTCAACATGACATGGAGAGCAAGGAAGGTTCATAAACTTCAAAAATAAATAAAGCCTCAAAATAGATCAGTATTCTTAATTTACTGCCGCCATTGACAGGAAGGCTGCTGTAATGAGGACCAGCCCTGCACTTATGGGTCAGAACAGAATCTCTGAAGTTAGAAATGAGCAGATATAGATAGTCCATTATTCTAAAAGACCACGTCACATTGTTTCCCCAGCTTATTGCTTTTTCACAGGTTTATATCTTATAACTTCAAATAACTTTACATCTCATATCACACCTCTCAAGAGCTATTCACATTTACAAATGGAGAAACTAAGGCCAGAGAGCTGACAGCTGGAACAGACATCCAGAAGGACATACTGCAAAACAGTGGCAAAGATGGGTCAGTTAAGGAATGCTTGCTCACAATCCTTGAACTTTAGTCTATTTAACTTCAGTGGATTCTTCAAGACAAAAAGGAGCAGAACTTATGTACTACACTAGGTTGCTGAAATAAACATTAAAAATTAGACTTTTCAGTGAAAACTCCAGTTCTTGATGAATATATGTCTTATCTCCAAATTGGTCTACAGGACAGATCAATCCCAAAAACATTTCTGTGTTAAGGCTACTGATTAGTTTCCTTTGTATTCTAGTAGCATACAAGCCTTCCAATAATAATTTTTTGCATTAGAAATAATTTTCAGAATGACTAGGACAGAGATTTGCCTGATGTTTGCAGTTGGAGGACCCACTGCTTAGAAATATCTTGGAAAATTTTCAAACCACTTCTCCTTCTCCCCTTTCATTTGGTTTTCATTTAACTCTGTCTTTTTCCCTATATTCCCACTCTTTTTGTTTCCCCACCACAACCACTTTGGTTTTGACTGCTGGTGACAATGGAGAGAGTAAGTCTCTGCATTTCAGCAAGACAATTTCTTTTCAGGTAACAAAAAGACATTTGCTAATTTCTCTCTTGAGTGGGTCTCGGAGATTTTCCAAGGCTCAAACAAAGAAAGCCCTGTTAACTACTTCTACAGCACAGAACTGTTAAAAAGTTTCAGTTTATAGTTCAGAGCATTTTTATTATCCAAATTAGGCAATTCTTCCATCAGTTGGCATAATCTCCCAGCAATAACTCCAGAGCATGTTCATTCTGCACACCTCTTGTTCCAAGGTTTGATGTAATAGCTGGCATCCTCTCCTCTTTCCTGCCTGCCAGCAATAGAAATGGTGCACACATGGTACCCTTCCCCTACCATCATAGTCCACCTGCCATAGAACAAGGCTACTGCAGTGCCCGGCTGCAGACACAAACACACCCAGACCAGCCCTGGAAAAACATGGCCATTGTGGGCACTCCTGTTCAGAAAGGGATTGCTGTTCCTAGAGCAATGTGAAAGAAAGCAACAAAGCCAGCTGCTCCCTGAAGCATCCTCCAGGCTACAGCTGCTTCCACACATGCACCCAGGATGCTCAGTTTCAAAGGCTGCTTGAACACAAACATGTCACTGATGTCTGTTCTATATTTGCCTGTCCTCAGCTCGCTGAAGTCACGCATCGCATTCAGGAAGCCAACTGGATATTTCCTACAGACTTCAGTTGGATCTGAATCGTGCCCCTGTGGAGTGGTATTGCAGTGACAGCCTTTGGAAGAACAGTGACAGGACAGCTTTTAGCTTTAGGTGAAACCTCATGTATGAGATGGAAAGATGAACTGGGAGTGTGCTGGGAGCTTAGGCTCTGTGTCTTTCTGTTAGGACTGAGGCATAGTTGGAGTGATGTGCTACAGCAGCCAGCCTGCAAACACCTCACATATTTAAGAGATCAAGAAACATTTATCTATTAAATAATCACTGGCATCCAAGGGTATCCCTTAGTGAGGGTAGATACATCCTTATTGGCAGGTTCTAGATAGAGTAACCAAAGAGAGGAGACAACTCACTGTTTGTACAAGGCAAGGTTATTGTGTTGTTAGGCCAGATAGATACAACTTCTGCATTTAAAAGCAACTTGGAAGGGAGAGAGTGATTTAATTTGCTTTCTGTAAGGGATAACACAGTGGTCAGAAAAGCCTTTTTGTGAGGGAAGTTATTTTACCTGCCTTTGTAGTCCTTGTCCATACCAACATCAGATGCATCTGTTTTTACTAATTTATTTGGCTTTTTTCCCCAACCCTCTAACCCTAGTCTAGGCCTTCAGAAAGGACTGTTGTACGAGAACTTTTACTTTAGCCATCACTGCTCCTTCACAACTGGACATCTTCCTCTCCTCTCTTCCTCCCTAGTCCTTTCCTTACTGTGCATCAGAAATATTAAATCTACCTGCCAGGTCTCCTGTATACTTGACAAAGAAAAAAAAAAAAAATCACTGAAAGTATTCATGATTGAAAACAAGTCCTTGAAATGGCGGTATCACAACTCCACCTAGAACTCATACACTTCTCCCCTTGCCCTTGGTATGCCTCAGAGCCTGAAAAACAAAAGGATATTTATATTCTTATAAAGATGTTATCTTTATATTTCCATCAGCTTTGGCAAAACATGAAAACTGAGTTTTTAATCTTGCTGGTCATCTCCTTAGATTTATTCTTTCCTCAGACCAAACCTGCATCTCTCAAGTTTAGTTGCGAATGTATTTGCCAAAATGTGATTCCCTTTAAGATTATCACAGTTGTACAATGATTGTTATTTGAGCACAGTTGCTTGCTGTTCCTAAGACTTCACAGCAATTCTGAGTCAGGAATCAGAGGTACAAAAGGTAACTAACATATTGAAAAAATATTTGCTATGCTAGAAGTGAAAGAATGTACAAATGAATCCAAGGTATTTTTGTCAGGAAGAGAAAAATTTGCAAAAAAGAATAGAGGCAAGACAAGATCAATCAGCATTTACTGATAAATCAGACAACAAATATAAAACTGTGGCATCTACATCTGCCTCGGACCAGCAGTTCAGCATTCTGTAGCAGCAGCAAAATAACTTACACTTCAGTGGAATTTTAGCCACAGCTACTTTCTTTGTTCCTCTGAATAGGAAGACATGAAGACTAAATCTCCCAGAGGTATAGCTTGTATGCATAAAAATTAATGTAAGTCATTTATCACTGCTCTGATGGTCTTTCCTAATGAATATTCTGCAGGTACTGAAAAATAACACAATAATGTAACACACATTTTGCTACCTTAGTGAAAATACCACTGACATCTTCTCTTTACTTAACTATACAATACAGAAAAATTAAGGTTAAACCATGTAGTACCTTCTCTGGAGTGAAGCAGATTTATTCATACAAGATCCTCCAACAAAAAAAAAAATTTCATTGGAGCTAAATTGCTGAAATGAACAAAATATTAGATGAGTAAAAGGAAAAGTATTGAAACTTCTAGCCTCTGGCTTAGCAGTTCCAATTTGATCTATATAAAAAGAGGCTGAAAGCCACTGCTATCAGATGTTAAGTGGACTGCATGAAATCAGCAGGTGGAATTTAGTTCAGTTGCCAGTGGGCAGATAGGTCCATCTTACAGAAGCAGTGAAAGAAGCAATAATAATTTTCCCTTACTTTTGACAATTTCACTATAAAAAAGTCCAGCCCACAGACACTGACTGCCTTATGTCAGGTACAGAAAGTGTGGGTGGGTACAGAGACTTCTCCATAGATCATGCCTGTGACATAATTGCTAATCAAGGTAACAAAAATCACCATTATCCTTTTCACATCTGTCATTAGCACTAAATTCAGTTAAAATACAATTCAGTTAAAATACAATATAATAACATCAAAACAACTACAAAACCTAAACAAATCCACAAAAAAAACCCCAAACCAAAAACAAAACAACAAAAAACCCTCCATCTCAAACCAAAACCTCCTCAAACTTTTCAATTAATATTGTCTCTAAAAAAACCACCGGCATTTGATGATGATCTATGAATGCGGAAAAACAGCAGTTTTTATTTCTGAGAAAGGTTCACATGGTTTGGTTTCTGCTATTACTTTGCCCATTACTACATTAATTATTTGTGTGCAAGTTTAGCTCAGAATTGCACATTCACATGCCTTGCAGCTTGAAGAGTTTTGATTCCTGCTGCAATGCCCCGCTTCCTGGCCGTATTGAGCAAAGAAGCTGTCCAGCTGTTCTGCGGTGCCGAAATAATGATTCAGTAAGGAGGTGATGGCATCAGATTTGATTTGTTAGCGTGTAGTGTGGTTTCTAGAACCCATGAATCCTTCTCATTAAATAACCATCCATCGTGTTGGAGATGATTAACTTCTGAAGTCAGAATTAAATCAGCATTGAATCTGCACTGCTATTAGTACTGTTAATTTTCTGTTTGATGGCTGATATGCCAGGTGTCCATTGTTCAATAGAACTTGAAAAGTAAAAAAAAAATTGCTTGCACATGCTCTCCTTATTTCAATAATATACTGGATTCAATTTTGTTTTAAAGAGTGGGTGAGAGCAGTGGGAGTTCTAATGGTATTGACCTTCCCCTCTGTGGAGGATGTTAATGCTGCAAAACAATCAATATACTAAGAAGACAACCAAAAAAATGAGGCCACATTTTTGCTTTTCCTCCTCTAAGATTTTTATACTGATGATGTGCCAGGAAACTCATTTTACATTAGACCAATAATTCCTTCTATACAAAGCAAGTGTTACATTAGCAGCTGATGATCCATTGAGGTCAAGAGAACCCTCTTGAGAAGGAAGTGAAATGAGAGAGGTTGCAGAATGCAGAATTTCATTTATTTCATTAATCTAATAACATTCCCAAAACAACAGTCACTTGTCACAAAAAATTACCCAGACCAACTAGCAATTCTCTCCATCTTCCACTGAAACCACAGTCAGAAACCTATAGGCTACTTTGAAAGCAGGAAAAAATCCACCAGCTTGCCAGCTGAGCATTCCTCTTTCTGCTATTGCCAGTTGTTGTCCAAGTGGAGTATAAGGTTTATCTTTTTGCTCATTAGGCAAAAAGGTCTCTGCTAGACATATAGTCAGAGCCAAAGTATTCATAGTCAGGATTTAGAAAATCAGCTTTTGCACAAGAACAGGAAATGGTAACTGTATTGCAGACTTTTCTAAGAAAAATATTAAAGAAGCTGGACTTTTTGTTAATGCTTCGGTGTGGGAACAGCTCTCTTTCAGCCTTCTTGGAGTGCCTAACCTCAGGAGCACTTGTCTTTTATCCCTCTACAAAGCAGGTTCAAAGACAGAATGGGCAGAGGTGTGAAAAAGAGACAGCTGAGGAAGGGGTCATGCTCCTTCACAGCAACATGTTATGAGAACATACTGCCCAGCTATCTGACCCATGGCTGAGTGTCACCCACTGAGAGATATCCTTGTCATCCTGCCAACAAACATCAGAAAGTTAAGCAAATACAACCTATCTGCAGCACTGCATTGCCATCATGAGAGAAAAGGACGTCTGACAGAGGCCCATTGGCCTGCCTGGAATTTATAGATATTATTGTTCTATAAAAGAATAATTTAAAAGATAAAGATACTTGTAGAATACAACTGTAGGAGCAGGCTGATGGGGCAGCAAGGACTAGTGCAAGCCAACAAACTCTGGGTGTGTTTTTGTCATGATGGTCCTTTATTAATTCAGTATTTAACCATTTAGAATGTACAAGCCATACTCATCTTTGAGCACTCAATCACACAGTTGTTTTAACTACTCCTTCCTCCTCCTACTTGTTAAATTTATTTGTCAGACCAGGCACCAGTAAGTTGTCAGGATTGAGTCTTACTTAACAATACAATCAGTATACAATTATTATATACACAGTATCTGTCCCTTCAGCCTCTTTTAAAGGCCAAAATCAAATACCTTTCTTGAAAGCACAACCAGACTTATAGCCATACAGCCAATAAACCAACTGAACTAAATTAATAGAACCACTTCTCAAAACCAGTCTGGCATACACACACCAAATATTCAATAGCACTTACTTGATTTTTATTATAGCCTTCTGCCATGCCATTGTTGTTATTTTACTATACAGTGGTAGGCAGCTCATTTTCACCATCAGGGACTCATTGAGAGTCAGTAAATTTGATGCTTAATGACTTGTTAATCCTGAGTAAATATATTAAAATAACAGAGTGATAAATTCAAATTGAATTGCATTTGGTCTGGTTTTTTTGTGTTCAGTAACGTCTGTTGTAGCAAGAGAATGTACCATTTAAAAAGCAATATATTTTTGATAAAATATATTCCAGATTTGTTCACACTTAACTTTCAACACGCAATCCATCTTTTCTTTTTATGGTTCTCAGTCTTTCACTTAGTGGGATTTCCTTTCAGTGTATATAGTTTCTTCAGCCATGGTGTACACTCTTATATGGAAGTCATTTGGCCTATTCTCAAACCTTTTAAATATTTGGATAATACTCTTCCCTGTGTTCCAGTTTCACCCCATTCAAAATAAAGGTTTAGAAAGAATCCACTTTTGTCCTTTTGCAAGGCTTGGATTTATAAGCAAAGTCATGTGAAATAAAAACATCAAAACCCAGACTGTTTTTCTACTTGCATTTTTCGATGCCTAAGGACTGCTTAATCTTGAGTGTTCCTATACCACTGCCTTTTCATTTATGCCCTAACAAGAGGCAGTTACCATGCTCTAACTACTTCAAAAGAACCAGGACAACTGCTGGACATCTGCAAGTCTGGACATCTTAGTCTTGGTCCACTGGGTGAAACACTGAAATGTCTGAAGCTTTAAAAGGAACTGCTTGTAAACAGTTATATTTTTGCCTGGCACTAAGCTCTTATGGTCAACTCAAAACTACCCGTGGACAATCAGGAGTATGGTGCAGCTGTTCCACACCATCAGGTTTCAGACACGGTCTGCAGGCACAGAAGTGAAAAGAAGCAGACCTTCAAGTTATATTATTCTAATGACCACCTTTCTTCTTGCTCTCCACTGCACTGTTCTCCTGAGTTATGCTGCTCCTCTCTCAAGAAGTATCACCAAATACCAGAAGTTTGTTTTATTTTACTCAGTAGAACTATCCATGCTTGACAAAGTACAGTTGCTGTGTTACACACTTATGAGAAGAAACTCTCAGAGTTGATAAGGAAAAGAAGTCTGCTAAATATTACAGCGCTGGGGTTTTTTTTTTATGGTATCTCTACTGAATTTACTGACAAAACTGGTGTTGAAATCATTAATACAGAAACAACTACAACAAAATGGGCCTGGTTTTATTTTTCTTGTACATTGAACAAGTTCTGAATATGATGTCAGCTAAGACAAATAATGATATTCTGACCTCAGATCAATCCTCTGTATTGTTATTGTATTGATTATCAGCTGGGTCTTCAGCTCTTAAAGGAAATAAATTACGTAAAGCTAAGTTGTAAGAAAAGGTTAGGGGTGACAGTCTGAAATATGAAATCAAAATTTAAAGGCAAACTTAAGGTTAAATACATTTTAACTATTTTTATCCCTTTATTTTGTTTCTTAGACTTTCAAATTTACAGAAGCCATAATGGATGTGGAACCTGAAAGGATTTCTTGTTTATGTATATGTAATTCCGGCATCTGCACCTAACACATTCATATACCACCCTCAATAAGAAAAAACACAGGGAACACAGATGCAGATGGTCTTGAGTGGAAGAGCTTGACTAAGATTTGTGATGGCTTTTTCCCCCATGGTTTTATTTAGCTGATGTCACATATGAGCAAGACAAAAAAATGTCACTAACACAAGGAGAAAGATGCTTTCTTAAAGTGCAGTGCCTAATTTAGTGGCTGCATGTTGCTCGAAAATAATTTCCACAAAATAAATGAGACTTCATGAGTAAGTGAAGAGAGTCTCTTTTGGATCTCTAGTCACCCATGGGTTGACTCTTAAGTCTAATACTTTGATACTCTGTATATGTTAATTTAAGGATGCTTTGATTTAATATTGAGAGAAAACTCAAAGCAGTTCCTGTAGTCTCTTAAGAGTGCTGTTTCTTGGATAGAACAAAGGAACTGTTGAGTTCAGAAAAAGAACAAATATCAATTTAAGTTATCTCTTAGAATTAAGGAAAACAGATACTGTGCACCCAAGCTGCAATGTGATGTAATATGACAAGACTAATACCACAGTTCTTGGAAAGAACTTACAGGCCTTGAGGCTGCTGCTTTACTTCCATACAGATCTGAATCGAGAGCTATTGCTTCAGGTGATTACAAAAAATGCTGCTAGGGAATTCAGGTATTTACTTTCAGAGTTTTGACCATTTGTATTTTCAAGTTTCTTATGGGCAGTTTAGCAAATAAAATCCTTAAAACAGACTTGCTATCTTAATTGTGTGTTCTCTTAGCAAAAGTAAAACCAAGAGGATGCTCGGACATGACAGCTAATTGATAAACACACTTCTCTAGAATGAAAAAGAGATTAAAAAAAAGAGTTCCTTCACTATTTGGTAAATAATCAAACAAATACAGTTATAAGAAGGGAGTACAGCATCACATCCTAAACCAAAAATACTGACCCAGGTATAATCAGACTAGATTTTAAAAACAAGTGAAAAAATGAACAAGCAAGGGACTGGACCACTGTGGCAGATCCTTGCAGTGAAGACAACAAAAATACATTCTCTTTTCCCTGAATAGTGTGCCAAGTAGACAAATCAATGAAATACCATCTCCTCAAACTTGGCTGGGGTGGCATAGACTATGACAGAGAATTGGCTGACCCAGTCCCATCCAATGTAATGTGATGAGAAGTTTCTGCTGACTCAGAGACAACGCAGAGAAAAGAGCACAGACATTTTGCAGTTTCTAAGAGAGAACACACATCTTTCCACTGTTACATTCATTTAGGGAAGCCTACTAATCATACAAGAGGTTAAGGCGTGTTCTATATTTCTGATATGAACAGAAGGGCTTTATTTCATCTTTATCAGAAATAATGAAGAAAGTCTGAAATCAATTTTTATCATTACAAAGCCAGTTTAAAGACTTGGTTTACCTACTTCTGAAGTCGTAAATAAAGGATTAAGGATAAAGGATTAGCCTATTTCTATACTGCATCAGAATAACAAAGGCCTGTACTTTTTTCTTTAATTCTCCACAAAAATAGGTAACAATGATTTAACATGTACTACTAAGTAAGGTATAGGCTGAAAAAGTGTAATTTTTTACTGGGCTAAAGAACACACAAGTCCTATTGATTCCTTTATTAAACAGATTTAGGCAAGTACTACATTGGTACTTACCAATGTTAGTCACAGGAAAAGAACCTGAGATTGCAGAGAGAACAATGTTTACATGTTATACAGGAAACTAAATCCAATGACAAAAACAAAAAAACCCTAACAACCAAACACAACAAAACAAATTAACCCCCTCCAACAAAAACAAAAAATCACAAAACCTCCAAACCAAACCAGAAAAAAAAACCCAATCCCAACCAAACAGAAATGAGGAAACTGGTCACAGCAGCAAGTTTTACTTTCTTTTCTACTTGTATATTCTTTTGAACAAGATATGAAAAAATCATTACAGGCATTTATTTCACCTATCTCTCTCCCACTGTAAGATTGTCTAACTTCTACTAGTATCTTAGCTGATCTTTTACCAAGACAGAATACAGTTCTGTCAGGGAAGATAGAATATTTAGGAAATAATTTTCTTAAGAAGCACTTGAAAGCCCACAGGTGAAATAGATTACAGAAATCCAGAACATTTTAATTATTTAGTATATTTTCTAATGTTTTGTCCTGCTTCGTTTTGTTTCAAATAATTAGCAGTACACAACGAAGTGGCAAAAATCCCAAATTTATTGCACAAATACTAGAGAAACCATGGTAGCGTTTAAGCTTTTACATTTCCCAGTTTGCTCAATCTCAGCAGCAGGAAGTTTCTCCCATTAAGCATTACCTTCATTTTTCTTAATTGTTATCCCTTCCTCCTTTTTATAACCTTTTGTTCACCCTACCAATTCTTTCCCTTTTTTGGTGTTCACACTCAGAATGGTTTTCTAGAAAGGAGACTGGATGAATTCAAATCTCCAGTGGAGTTTTATTTGCAACGACTGAAATTAAGGATACTGCAGTTATTACTTTCATTATTTCAAAGTTGCATTGAATTTTGGTTTTGCCTAAAATTTGTTCCAAATTCACTTTTGCATACTAAGCAATTAGAATGATAAAGACTTGATTTCTGAGCAGCCAACCTTCTTCATCTAGCCCGCTTCTTATATAGCACTGTTGACATTTTGCTACAGGAGACAAATGAAAATTAAACGCCCAAAAAGTCAGAGTATAAGTAACTCTCTAAGGACAATAGTATTTGGACATCCATCTATTTTTCCATGTAAAAGACTGCCTTTTTATGGTACCTTCAGAGGCTTGTGATTGACTTGCTTACAGCACGCAGGACTACAAAGATGTGACCAGCGTAATCCTGTCATTTTACAGGCATCGTCACTACACGAGCAGCTGTCTCTCTGTAAACACACACAGCCAGTGAGTTCCAGAACAGCTATGCAACACACACAGCCACTGCCAGGACAGTGTATAGGCGAAGTCAAGTTCAAAGGAAAGTAAGTGCAGGGGAATCAGCATTTTGAGACTGATGCTGAGGTGGGGAAGCCAGGCTGTGGTATTGTTTTCACTGAGTACTATATCTCTCCCAAAATAGTTTCCACCTGCGTTTTTCATTTTGAAAAGGATGGATTTTTCCTTTTTTTTTTTTTTTTTACGGGTGAAGAAGTTTGCTCAGACAAATTACAGCTGGAAAGGGCTACTAAAGAAAGACACAGGGCACATAAGCAATGTGGCAATACTTCAGTTGTATGCTGCAACTTATTTGCAGCATCTTTTGTTTTTCATCTCAGTCTTGCACTTCAACATTGTCCACACAGCTTTTCTCCACTTAATACTCATTGCTATGACTTGCATTGAAAGTTTACCTCACCCTTACAACATTGCTGCGTTGTAATACTCCTATTTCAGAGAACTGCAGATTATGCTGAGTTGGAAGGACCCACAAGGATCATTGAGTCCAACTCTTAGCCCTGCACAGGACCATCACCAAGAGTCACACCATGTGCCTGAGAGTATCATCCAAATGCTTCTTGAACACTGTCAGGCTTGGTGCTGCGACCACTTTCCTGCAGAGCCTGTTCTGGCACCCAGCCACCCACTGGGGTGAAGAACCTTTTCCTAATATCCAGTCTAAACCACCTCTGACACAACTTTAGGCCATTCCCTCAAGTCTTGTCACCGGAGAAGAGATTGTCATCTGCCCCCTGCCTTTTACCTGAGCCTCTGACAAGGTTCTGATAAAGCACGTGAGTCCTGACCTGCTATTCCAGTTCTTGATAATTCCTGCATTAATGCTTTCAAAGCATTTCTGCTGTATCAGAGCTTCCTGCTACCTTAGCCTTGCACCATCCCTGCTGCTGCATCCCTGCCCAGTTTCTATCCCTGGACACATAACTCACTTTAGTCTCAAGTTTCACCATTACTTTTGTTTGAAAATTTACCAACTACACCAAAATAATTTTTTCTAGCAAAGTGCACTCTTCGTTGATTTCCAGACTAAGACCTTTGTATTTTTCAATTCAACCCCCTGAAGTTTACATACTCTATGAAAGTTCACGGTGACGGTCCATTTACCTTTAGGCAATGAGTTCTGCTTGCAAGGTGGGAAGTCCATTGCACACTCCAAGGTTACTAGTCACCCCCCAGCCTTCCTACCACCAAAGTGCAAGAAATCTCTCACTGTAATTCATAAGCTTAAAACAGTCACATTAAAGGGGAAAAAACAATTGATCTCTTACACTCCTCTGATCCCGTTTGCCCTCCCACAGATGCACAGCACAAGGACAACTGCAGGTTCTGCTTCCTGAATAGGTGATGCCAATGAAGCTGTGGATTGGTGTTGAATATATATGGATGCATCTATTTCTCACAGATCTAAGCACATGATTTATAATGAACAGGAAAACGCTTTAAGGGTAGATCAGCTAAAATACAAATTATTTCCAGGTGAAATTATCTTGTCTCTAAATTTCACATAAGAGGTGTGCAAAGAGAACAGAGTCGCAGAATTGTTATCTCGAAGCAGAAAGTTAATTTATGTGATAAAAAAGTTAAAATTTTTGATGAATGAGAACAATAGAGAAATGGTCCTTTGAAAATCAACTGTCTTCTGCATAAAATGGGAAAATGACTGATCTACTAAGCACATAGCTGTGAGGTTTAGTTCATGAACGATTTTAGGCTTTTCCAAAACATTAGCTTAAAAAACACTTGAGACCTAGAAATTCTAAGCGCTGATCCATTACCTAAGTGACACAGCATACTAAGCAACCCAGTAGCTCCAGCACAGGTCAAAACATGCTCTTTCTTTGTAGACAAGCAAGGACATGAAATGCTTCTACAGAAAATATTTCAACTCTTTGACTGACCATGTACTGATCTTCTCTGATTGCTCTCTGGCTGGGGACATACCAGACAATAATTTGTTATAACCTACATGCTGATCAAAAAAAGATAGGCATGTATTAAGATTACACATAGGAAAATATTTTCTTCTTCATTTAGTTGTGGTTAGCTCTGCCTCACTATAATTTTGGAGAATATTCTCTGTGGGAAGGAACAAAATCCAAACAAAGGAAGAATTTGGTTTTCCTATCATCAAAGGACCTCAGAAGATTGTAAGAAGTGTCTATTCTAGTCAGACTGGCTGTGGTCACAGTAATGCCACAGAACAGGATATATATGGGCTGCCTACATGGGAAATGAATATTTATCTTCAAGTATCTTCATAGCCTTTGTGGGGTAGCTGTTTTTATATCTACGCATTGTCTCTCTTTGCATCAGTAAGTCCACATGCATTATCCTGCAGTACCTGCTCATCTCTTTATGTCTGCCTATTTTAGTTGTGTATCTTCTCATTTGCAAAAAATCAGATCACATGTCTAGAGCAGCCATACAAGTATTACCTTTTCCTAAGTACTGCTCATAAGCTTTTAAATTAACTTTTTGAATAACTTTACAGGAGCCTTGAAGAAAGTGAGGTTTCAAATTAATTACATCTTTCTCTCTCCTTTCCCTGTTTGGTCCAGGTCAAGAGGTATAAGGTAATTTCAGAGTGGGACAAGCCTTTTCCCAACATTCCCAATGTGAAGCAATCCTACATCCCTTTGCTCTTTTCCTTTAAACTGCCCAGAAGAGAATAAAACTGGTTTTTCACTGTTTCCTGCTGTGTAGGTTTCTTCCTCCTCCTTCTCTTCCTCTCCTCCTCCTCCTTTCTGGGAAGAAAGGTTAAGTCTGTTGAAGAAAAGAAGAATGAAAAAAAAGGCAGCTTTGCTGACTGATCCATTTCCCAACAGACAGCCTATTGTGTCTGAATCCCATCTTCCTACTAGGACTCTGAGAGGACAATTGATTGAAAACATTTGTTAGTGACTGCAAGTGGGAAGTCAGTCTTCCCCTGTTTTGAACAGTCAGTAAGCAGGATTTTTTTTCCAAAAGCACTCATTCAACTCTTTATGCAGATGGATGCATGTCTGCCAGGAATGAGACTCAAAGGTGCTTTGAGGGTAAAAAAGGTCAAGGACAGTAACAACTTTCCTAGATGATGGAAAGAGGCATGGAAGGTCCTGAAAAAATCAGCAACCATCACCTCTCCTCTTCCAGCCTAGAACTGACATTTTCTTTTCGTATCTGTCGGGAACATCCTCTCTCACTACCTTAAATTCATCCCCTATACTGAAGTGTAGTGCCTCTGTGCATTGCTAATCTGCTATCACATCTGGGTTTAGAGATGACCAAATTGTACAGATGGTGAGGTGACTCATCTCAATACAAAATCTTACAGTTCTTTCTGAATCCATCAGGATGACAGGATCCTATTGTGCTGGTTTCAGCTGAGGTAGAATTAATTGTGGTGTTTGGTTGCCAGCTGGGGTGGAACCACATCTATGAATAACGCTGTTAGAAATGTATTGGTAGCATCTTTGTCAGCAGAAGACCACCTGAAACTCTGGGCTTGGCTGCAGCACTTAGAGCAGTGCAAAAACAAAGCTTTATCTGGGAGCTCTGTAGGAGTTGGGAGCTGCTACCTGTCACTGCATTCAGGTACCTCTGTGATTAGTAGATGATTACCTGACTATGACCAGGTGACAGTCCCTTGCCCGTGTTATGGAGCTCCAATTCCCAGGGCACCAAACCTTGGGCTTTTGATTTTCTGAGTGGAAACAATCAATGAACCAACCTGACCCACTTTACCTGTAGCTAAACAACAGGCACAGGTACCACTGATCAGCAACAAATGTCTTTTTGCTGCAAAGAAGTGGAGTTCCACTGAAGTCCTGGGGACCTGAATGCCATGCAGTGACAGCACAGAGGTGTTCAACAGAAACACCACATGGGCTGACTAAATGCAAAAGAGCATTCAACCTAGTGAGGAAGTAACAAAGGGCTACAAGTCAGGAGGTGCTCAGAGTGGGCCTCTAGGACCACCTGCTTAGCCTGACTTTAACCCACGTGCCTGGCCCAACAGCATCAACAGCAGATGAAAACACTGAAACCTCTTTACTATCTACGGCAAAAAGTGATTAGCAAAAAGCAGCCAAAAGCATGACAGTGTGTCATTCTGAGCCCATGGTGCAGCAGACAGCATTCAGGCTGTCACAAGCTGTGACACAGAGGACATAAGATGTCTTAGTGACCAGCTTCAGTACCGGAAGGAGCAACTTAGGAGAACCTGAAAGAGCTGAGAGGAACTGTGCAGAAACTCTGCAAAAGGAGTCATCTCTAGGAATTTTAAACAGTACAAATGGAATAAAACACAGAGCATGGAGAGGTTCTACAAAGTGTTTTATAACCAGGATCAATGGCTAAAGACAGGCAACGGAAATGCCTCTCAACCAAACACTTTGAATTTGTCATCCAGAATTAACACGCATTCTGGATTTAAACTTTTCCTTACATTTAAGATGACTGTCAAATTCCTGGTCTCTGCTTTGAGCAGAAGAAAAAGGCAGTGTTAGAGTCCAGTAGTAATTAGAAAATAATAGAGGGAAGAATTTACTATTCTATTTCTCTTTTTTTTTTTTCTCTGTCACTTGTCTGTAACTAGTCCTCCCTCTTCTCTCCCAAAACCAACAGGTATTTTTAAGAAGTTGCTAAAGGAATTCGCTGTAACTGTATATGTGTTTCAGCCTCTTAATCTTTCATTGCAAGATGAGCTTACTATGAATGAGAAATTTTTACAAAGTTTTGTGAGACTTTTTACTGTGATGTGATAGTATTTTCTGCAGCAATTTACAGTGTGCAGCAGTGAGGAATACAAGACATTCTGAATGGTCTTCTGCAAGGCTTTCAGCCCTTGTTCTATTCTCAACTGAACAAAAGAATTTAAGTCTGGACTTCAAGTATCTTCACTGAATGTTGTGATAAGTCAGAACATTTGACAGCATTTAAACTTTATTAACAATATTGGGAGCAGTTTTCTATCTTTTCTCTTTAATATTCTTCAGTTTTTCCTATCTGAAAAACACCCATTTTCACAGCAGTCAGACACCTGCATTCTGACAACCCATCAGCTTATTTAAATACCAAAGCACAAGAGGTCTCTTACTAAGGATAAAATGCAGGTCCGTAACCTTAAAAATACTCTTGCCCATACTGACATTAAAATTTCAACACAGAACCCTCAATGACTGTAAGGCAAACCAGAATTAGAACACATCAAGATTAAAAATTTAGTATGGTTGCTTATGATACATTTTGGACTTTGCAGTTCTACTTTTCATTGTCTTTTTTTTTTTTTTCCTTGAGTGAGAGCAGGAGCTACAACAATTGTTACCAGCTATAATTTTTGAGACTTCTATTAATTTTGAAATGGTGAATCATGGAAGAGGGGCACTTTTGCCTCAGACCTCATCATGGTGCAGTGGAAACTGTATTCTTTCTTCACTGTGCTTACACTTACATAAAATCTTTATTTATATTGATTTAAGGAGCAAGAGAATTAGCTCTAAGACACCCATGATCTCTGTATAAATCTGAATACATTCTGTTTTAATGAAAACCTTCTAGTTGTTCTTTTTTAAACAGCATAACAGTAAAAAACAAAGTCTTACTGTAACTCTTGGGCTGGAGGACACAGCCTCTGCAAAGGATAAGCATCTGCTCAGCTTGTGACATGCGCACATGTAAATCCAAAGTGGGAAAAGTTACAGGGTTTATTTCATTACACAATTCTTTCTTCCTTCTCAACACCTTGAAACCACTAAGGCTAGCTGAAAAAAATCACAGGCATAGGCAGTGACATAGCTCCTGTGACAGCTCTAAGGTCTCCCTGACATGCTTTTCATTCTAAATGGCGCAAATGTTAAACTTTCATTAAAAGGGAAGAAAAAACCCCATTTTTATCTCTTTGCTTTGGATGGAAACAGCTGTCAAAATACAGCCAGGTCTTGTGATGATGTCCTGTTAACCCAATTTTACAGAAACTTCTCTGCAGCCAGACTACAGCAACCTCTAAGACGGAATTCAGCCTCCATCTGTGACATTACTGTCAATTATGGATAGCTTTAACGTTCAAATTACCAAAGAGAAATTAAACTAAAACAAACAAACAAACAAACAAAAAACAAACCAAAAAGGGAAAAAGGCAATAAAATTAAATGCGCACACACATCCGCTTCCCTTACCCCAATTACATAGCACTGCTACAGAGTTAGAAAGGAGAGATGGTTTGGGGGGGCTTGTCAACATTTTTCTGAAGTGTTCAATAGTAGCTTGCAGCCAAAGCATGGGAATCTAACTTCCCCTGCAGAACAAGTCTTTTGGTTTTCAAGGTATAGCATTTTCTATCCATGTTAAGAGAAAGAGTGGGTGTTGTGAAAATCAGAAACCAGTGTACAACAGAAGGTCTTATATTCCACCTATGTTACCCTAAACATTTAGCTAGCAAAAGGAAGGCTAAAAAACTGTGATTTTCCTACCCATAAATATCCCTTTCTAGGGAGAAGAGAGTTGGGAGAGAGAAAGACACGTTAAGCTAAAAGATAACACTGGCCCTATGAGAAATGGGCTAAAAGTACACCACAAGAGGCAAATTAGAAACTGTGTCTCCCCATTAAAGGATTTGTATTCCATAGCAGCTTTTCAATAACACAGTATGGGAAGAAATCCAATGAGTTAAAAGATAGAGTAGTATTTTTATTGAAAGGAATTAAATGACACAGCTACTTGCAGTAGCAATAGCTTGGGCACAGTGACCCATTGGTCTTTTCCAGCCCTAAGGCCTACATCCTAAAGGAAGAAAATTGAGGTATGTCAGTATGAGAAATCACTTAGACTACCACCACCTAGATCACAATGACAACATTGTACTTGTGCTTCCTGCAATGTTGCTGCATGTTCCTGCAGCCTTAGTGCATGCTCAGGCAAGGAGCTCCTGTCTGAAACAGGACAGGACCAGGCTCAGTGATAACACCAGGATTCATTCTAATGAATGAGCTAATGGAGATGTCACACACAGTCAGGGAACTAACCAGGAAGATTTACTGGGAAATGGGAAAAAGATACTCTGCTATGTCATTTACTTGCTTTGAAAACTTGTCAGCTGTCCTGGAAAGGTATAATCTTCCTAGACAACTCAAAGTTAACAGCAGTCTGACAATACAGTTTTCCTGTCAGAATAATCGTTATCATGCTATTACACAGCAGACCTTGTGAACCCAGATGTCTTTTTAATGGTGGCAGCTCAAAACCTTGCTGTGTGAAACAAACCCATGCTCTCCCTTGCTCCCACCCATGCTAAATGCCATTACAAGCCAACATTCTCCCATTAATATCACTCCACTTGTACATTACATGTAATGGTTCCATATTTAAACAACACCTTCAGATACTGTAGCAGCAATTCTTACCTTTCTGATAAGACTGAAAACTGGCTGCAGATTTCAGGTTTTTCATGTAACGACTTGTTTTCCTCAGCCTCTACTGTACACAGCATATCCAGGAGAGGAGCTGCAAAGTTTCTGGTTTAGTTTAGCAAAAATTACCATTGCAAGCTTTAATACACTACCCTCCTGAAACAGAATCATCTCCCACGTACACAAACATCTGCTTTATATAGCAAACCCTACTAAATACATTTAAGACCCTACAGAAAGATGAAAGAACGTGAGGACATATACGAGTGTTGCAGAGCAGGACCAGCAAGACTGAGGGACAGCTTAAATATGTACACCTAGGAAGAACAGGATTCTGAAGCTGTTTTGGCTTTTTTTTGGTTGCAAAGGCAACTGGAGAAATAGTAAATATATACAAACTCCATGTCTCCTATGACACTGCACTTACTTGAAGCCTGTCACCTGTTTGTCACACGCTGCCATTCTAAGTTTCTTAAATAAAAAAATCCCAAAAACCAGAAGTAGCAGAGCCGTCCACTTTACATCCCTTCCTCCATAAAACTTAAGGAATTTTCCTCACCTAAAAGGTTTCAGTTCAGTTTTGGTTCAGGCTGGATACTACTTTGTTCAAAACAAAATTTAGCAGGAAGTGTCTGCTAAGCACTTTGAAGAAACAGCTGGCTTTCTAGGTTGGCAACTGCTTACACTCCTGCAAATTATCTGTGGCATGTATGCAAATGAAACAGTACAAAGAAACATGGGAATACTTGGGTCTCATTTAGTATTTCATATGGAAAAGCACTTTTAGCCCATCCATTCACATCAGTCTGCATTACCTCACAAGAAGCACAGAGTTAGTTTCATTTCTAGCAGTTGTCTACACCAGAGGAAGAGAATACTGTAGGAAGCAGCTTTGGTTGGAGAATTACATCTCAAAGTCTATCCAAGCCACATGAATATCACAATAAGACACTCCCCATGCTGTACAGTATGTACCCCTAACAGCAAAGCTTAATTTGTAAAACCTTTGCTTTCATCTTAAATAAACCTTGCAAATAGTGAATAGTTCCAAATCCCATGACTTTTGTGGAGCCCAAGAATATCCTGAAAGAAGACTGTGTCAAAGGAACACCCGTTACAGCATTTGCTACTAAATTACATCCCAAACTTGAGAATAATAGCCCCTATTATGTAAGGCTTATAATTCAACTTTTCATTTGACATCTCCTTTGTATACCTCTGAACTAAACAGGCTGCCTTTTCTGAATGGAACAACAGTTCTCGTTTCATACCTCTCATTGAAGCAACACCTCTATAGAGCAGATGGGTCTCCTTTGCGCTACACTCTATGAAAAGAAGTGTCATTTAAACATAAGTCCTTTATAACAACTGCAAGTGGAAAAATAACCAGCATGGCTTTCTGATCCTGGCAGAATCTGTCTGCTTGTTTCTATTTGTATGCAGTTGCAGGATGAAAGTCTGAGGAAGAAAAAAGAAATAAAGATAATCTTAACAAAGCTAAAAGCCAATACTTAGCCCCCTAACTTCTGTTACATCCTTCCTCTGATGTTAGCTGGGAGATAGTGATGGGCTGTGTGCATGCACACATGTGCATACAGACCCCTTGCACAACTGTAGAAGAAAACCTAATTTCAGGAGCGCAGCTAGCTGAACAGAACTCAACAAGCAAACTACGTATAATCCCACAGGGCTCTCAACAACTCCAGCAGTGTTCATTGCACATCTGACCCGGCAGCACAACATGATCACATTAAATCCCTCACTCTCTACTGCACAGTTCAAGAAGAAACTAACAGACTACTTCAGCAATTGATTTTTATCTGGCTGATGCCTGATGCCATATGGCTTACAACCTTTTTTTCTCCAACCTATGAAGTGAGAACAGCGCACAGCTTTTTTGGAGGATGCCTACTGCTAACCAGTCCAATTTTAAGCCATTTTCTTCCATTGACAGAAAAGAGAAAGACATTAAAGAAATGCAGCTGGTTTGTGGAATTGACTTTAGCTACCTAACTCTAAATGACTACAGTTGGCCTTTCAGTCAGAAAGAAGAAAGGGGAGGAGAAAGGCATCATTGAATTAAATTACGCTAGCATGCACATGGCAGCTGAAAAAAAACCTCCTGTGTGAAAAGAATGCGGCACTTTTTAGGTTCTCAAAGGTAGAAAAACATAGTACTGAAAACTAGTAACACTGAGAACAGTCTTCTCCTCTCAACTCCGAAGAAAATAAGGAAAACACATTTAATTCAAAACATAACCTCATTCTCACAAAAAGTTAAACATATACATTGAACAAATTATCCTTATTTCAACAGAAGGAATCATCCACACAAACAGACTTTCTTTTTCACACAAAACTCCTAGACAACTATCAAGAAACAGAGGTGAGTTGACAAGCATGCAGAGATCCACAGGTTTCTAATGTCAGCTGTCCTTCATGGACATATCCTGGGAAATCTGCAGGTCAGTGTGCCCCTTATCTAACCCTCCTTGAAGAGTAGGCGGTGCCCAGCCTGTGCTAGCTTCTGCAACTGCATCAACCATAAATGCTTAGGCCATTACACAGCCTCTGTAGATTTGCATGACTTGAGAAAAGGTGATTGCCCAACTGGATGTAAGGAATAGACTAAACTTTCAGAAAAGTTTAAAAAGTGTTCTGCTTTGTCTTAACAGAAATCAGTATTTCCCAAATCAGTGCAGAACTGGAGGCAGAAGTCTGGAGAAAGATTTGTCAGAGCCAGATAATCCCAAATTTATGGGCTAGTATATCCAGAGAGGAGGAAAAGGAGCATGTAAAGGATTACACAGATTAAATCCAAATTAGATTATGCTGCCAATTTCCTGAGGAAATACATCCTGGTGAGATTTCTAGCCCATCAATCTCTTACAGATCCTTATATGAGAACTCTTAAAAGAGCTTCATAGCAGGCTTAGTACTCCAGAGCCTTCTCAGGTGTCATTGTTACAGGAAGATGGGTTGCAGTCATAAATCAGCCAGGGAGGACAGGCTGCTTTTGGCTAGCACCCAACTATACTGGGACTGTGATCTTTGCTCTCCGGCACCTGTCAGTTTTCCCCACACTATGCAATACCCATCTCCACATAAGACAACCTGACTTAGGTCTCACTGTTCTACACATTACCAAGATCATTGGCATAAGTGACTTTTTTATTTCAATAACATAATGAACAGTGCTCAACAGACACCTGTAATTGACTTTCTTGTGTATGTAAATGACAGGAGCCCCTATATTCAGCAATATTTTGTAGAAGCACACATATCTATGAAGAACTGGTTTAGATCTAATGATCAGAGATGGTAACACTCAACCTCTCAGGTCCTTTTAGTACATTTCAGAAGCAGGCAGGTTAAAGGAAGTGTATCACATCCTGTATGTATTGTAACCAGGAAGACAGTTTATTCCATTATTATTTTCTTTCCCTTATGATGGGAGCTCTGCTGAAGAAGAGGTTTTTGTCAGAGGGGGAGCAATTAATAGCATTACTTTGTCACACCTTGAAGCCAGGTATCCTTCACTTTTCTCACTGCTAAAGGTAGCCCAGACACCACATTCTATATCTACTTTCCCTCAATGTACAAGATTTCACCTCTTTTCCTCCTAGTACTCTTCTCCACATTGCACATTCCTTTTCTTGTTTTATTTAAAACTAGTAAAGCTGTTATTCAGCATCTGGGAGAAAAGAGATTTGATGAGACTCATCTATTGTTGAGACCATGCTGACCTGGATCTTTCACTTTTCTCCTTCTCTCCCCAGTGAGCTGCAGTAATAAGAGCTCAACAGCTCTAAAAGCAATCAATATAGAGATGGTGTGGGCAATTACCAGCCTGGACAACTTAAAGAACTTCCAGTAAATAGATAAAGAAAAGACAAGTAAGTTTTCTGAAGCCAAACTATTCCACCAGAAGCCTTTGTTGAGGTGGAAAGGCACAAGGGGTGGTGGTGATGGCAAAATAAATCAATGTCCAAGGCAGATGAGGAAGACTAAAATGAGGACATGAGAGGTAATGCAAACTGGCACAACAGAAGCACAAGGATCCACATGCACAAGTACCAAACCTGAGTTTGTCCCAGCAACTGCACCATTATAACTCCACTGACTACACCTGTACAATGGAACGCCATCATTAACTTGTTATGTTTACAAACTCACAGTCATACAAAGGTATACCTTGAGGACACATTAACATGGCAATTCTATTTCTCTTCCCTATTTCAATATCTGCTCAGAAAGCCTGTAGCATCATAGCAGGCAGCTCGTACTTCAATAATTCCCTTTCCCTGGGGCCAGAACTAAATCCATATCCTTGAGGAATGCTTAGAGGGAAAGCACCACTTCTATGGCATGATTCCACATTCTTCCATCACTCTTCAAGATGTTAATATAATCCTGGAGTGCCAGAGAGCTCAACCCTCTATACTAATCGTCTCACTAATGCTGCACTTCCACCAATCCCATTAATATAAAATAGTGCTTACTGAAAGAAAGTTTTAGTGGCTCTCCTCTTGCACATTGGTTGAAAGAAAAATTCTCTCAGATCAAACCATTTGCATATTCTTTGCCTGAGTGGTTTCTTTTGCTTTCTCATTACCCCATTTTTATTTATACAGACATTCCTTACTCCTTCAACTATCTAACTTCTTTTCCTCTTTTTACCCCTCCATCTCTGACTGAGAGCATCTGAGAAATCTGAAGCTTCTCCCTCTCCTATCAAAACCGTGCCAGAGGCAGCAAACGAGATGTCCTGAGGCTGCAGTGCAGCCCAATGGAACCGTTTTTCACGGCTGGCAAAGCTGTTTCACCACATGGTGCTCTGCATCAAACAGCTCCGTACAAGCCTCCTGCACCCTCAGGGGTTCAGCTCAGGCTTCAGCAGCAGCAGGCAGGTGGTCTGGAGAATGCCTGATTCTTCAATACTTACTATAGGACTGGAGATGGTGGGAGGGAGCATAAATATTTCTTGTCTTTCAGTGACAACAGAAAAGGGAAAACAAGTGGCACCTGCTGCTAATGACAAATGATGTGTTCAGGTTCAGAAAGGCTCATTCACAGTGTAGGCAGATAGTATAAATGTGGGCTCTGAGATACTGAGCAGCTTAAGTCACTGGCAAAATCTGGATGAGGAAAAGAGAACGACGACCAGGGCAAAGCAGACCAAGCTGAAGATAGTGCAGTCTGTGTTGAAATGTTCGCACCCCTCATCTCACAACTTTCTTGAACTAAAATTTTCTCTATACACAAAACCTGGATGCTCAGTTGATTAGAGAATCCAGTGTTTTTTGAGATTTGTGAAGTTCAGGAAGCAGCCGTTACAAGTGTGGACTCTTATGTTATTAGCGGAAGGACAGAGGCTAGGTCAGGGTTAATCTAGGGTGACAGAGATAAGTGGGGGCCTTAGCCATGGGAGTTCTAGTATCAAGCTCCAAACACGAGGTTTCTGCCTGTTCATTAACATTCATGTATGACCCCAGCACTTCTGCTATAACAGTCTCCAGCAGCCATCACTGCTTCTGTGAAAATACTGTCCCCATGTGCCTGTGCTATGCCAGGGGCATAGGCATCTGCTCCAAGGCTAATAAGGGAGCCTGGCCAATGTGGTTCCTATAGTAACAAGAATCTCCAAGGGGGGGAAACTATTGCATCCATTTTTGCCACATCAAGTAGCAACTGGACATACTTGCTCCTTTGTCATTGTTTTTTGAAACAGACGGCCACTAAACAGATGCTATGAGAGGGAAATACTAGAGCTCACCGCACACTAGGGCTTAGCTGACACCCTTGGAGACTGGGCATCATGGCATATATCAGCTCCAGTGCTTCTTGGAGATCATTCAATGGACCACAGTTCCTTGTACCTATGTTCCTTCACTTTTGCTAAATCTGAGGCAAAAGCATGGTGAATATTCTCACGGGGTTTATTTTAGGAAGTAATCGTAAAAGTATAACTTGATGACTTAGGTTTGGATTATCGACAGGAAGGTTGATAAATACTTCTGGCTTGAGTGATAAACTCGGATATCAGAAAGTAAATCTAGTGGAAAAGAAAATCTATCTGTCATTCGTGGTCATATCTGCAGAGCCTGAACTGGCAGCTGGGATTTATTTTCTTAATTCTGGGCAACTTGGTGCTCTGTGTGACCCCTAGTATCATCTCTTGGGCCCCACAAATAATACAATAACATGTTTCATTTTAAAACAAAAAAATTCACCTTGCAGTGTCATCCCTCCCAGGCTATTTGGGTTTTTCCCCTTCCCCCTCCCTTACCCATCTTCACTTGCTTCATGTATTCAGAGTACCATGTGCATAGCCTATGTCCTTTGAACAAAGTCTGAGAGAAAAGCAGCTGAAGTTAAATTCACAAAACAGCCAAGCATAGTGACACTGTGCACCAGAAACCCCAAACCAGATTCTACTTCAAGTCTGTACAAATACAGCTGGGTTACTGCAAGATTTATCACAGTATGGACTATAGGATCAGTCTCAGAGTGTCTTAGACCCCTAACCCTTTTGCAATGGGGGCATCTTGAGCTACATTTGTTGATTAGTCTTAGAAACACATCCTTCAATAGCAGGCACTTGTGGCAATAACTAAGCAGTCTAACTTCAGGCATCTGAAAACAACAGTCTAGCAGAACTGGGCAACATCCAGGAATTTATGGACACTTAAGGCTATCGTAACTCACCAAAAGCCTGAAAATACATTTTATTTTCTTTCACAACTCCCCAGCTCTCCCTTGGACCGTCCTCAAGACTGGCTATAAAAACTATAAAGTCATATCGACTGTACAGAGCATTAAAGACGAGCATGATTTAAGTACCTCCAAAATGCATGCCATATAATAGCCAAATGTGAAAGTAGGTTTGCTATAGCTGTACTTATATTTACCATTTAATTTAAAACTAGTAATCAAAATTCCTCTATTGCATAAGGAAGTTTCTGTGATGTTAATTTTGCAATGTCATACAGAAGTGTGCTTTCATTCATACAAGGTAGGGAATGAGTGACCAAGCCATAAAGTAACAAGCAGAATAAAAGCACGGGCTAAAGAAGAGCAGCCCCAAATCCCTTCTGCAAAGTGGAATTTTCATCCAGAATAGTTCTACAGTATAATCTAACTGTGAGTACTGCCTGCAGAAATACATCCTGGCTAGTGGTTAGGACATGAAAAAGAGAAATAAAATATATCAGAAAAAGTTACTGCATACATTGACATCAAACTCTAAGTTCAGCCAAGGAAGTAAAGTCGTGCAAGGAGGGCATCTTGAAGCAAATCACCCAATGGTCCCCTCTTCAGAGTGAGTAAGCTGAAAGACAAGTTGCTGCACACTTTTACTCCTATTGTGCACAGCAACTTGCTCCTCTGTACCACATGAGAAGTAGTCCAGAAGAAGGCCATGTGGACATAGCATCCTCAGAAAGAACTTTCACTTCAGAGATATTCTCCCATTCTACCATCAATTTGCTAATATGGACGATGCCACTGCTTATTCTTTTAAACCAGGAACCTTCCACAATTTTCCTGACATGTACAATTCCCCAGTCATGTACCAATTTTTAAAATACTAGCTAAGTTTTCCACCCTTTCCCAAGAAAAGCCTGCTCTTTGGCATGCTGTAGCCCTCTTCCGCTGCAACTACTGCCGTGAGCTTTCCCCCCTATACTCACTAACAGATTTATCTTACTGTATATCAAAGATCCAAGGCCTGTCTCTGACATGAGATAGTTACTTGGATCAAACAGCTGAAAAAGCTAAGAGAAAGCAGAAAAGGCAACAATTATAGAGAAAACTAAGGTGAGAGAGATCAAATCATTCCTATCTCCAGGATTTAAGAAGGAAGACACCAACACAGAAAGCTAAGAAATCCTAAGAAAAAAGAATAAACTAGTCAGGTCTGTTGCTCTAACTGCAGACCAGTCAAGAATACATACTCAAATCAAACTAAACACCACCTTCCTCAGGTTATTTCCTACAGATCCTAGACTTTACACGCTCTCCTTCTAAAGTATATTCGAGTGTATCCAGAAGATTAGGAACTCTCACAGCACTGATGCCCAAACAGATACCCTACAAAGGAGGATACACAGTTCCCAAAAGAGTCACTTAAGAGTAGAAGTAACAACAAACCCATTATCTTCCAAAAACATTGCCTGTTTACTCTCATAATGGTCGTTAGCACCTTGGCGTCTCTGTGCCCCCTGACAGGCACTCATCTGTGCACATGAGGGGCGTGCTTCTTCTTTTCCTGTCTCTTACCTTTTGGTTACTTCATCAGTTCACCATGCTTTACACAATAAGTTCACCGAGGCGGGGAATATCTTGCAGTCTCTTTTCAAGGCAGACAATGAGCTCCTTATTTTATTATTAGGGTTCCATCACATTAAAGTGCTATTGATAAAAATTAATAAAATCATCCATGGGGCTCAGATGAGTCAGTGCTGCCTCATCACAAATTTTCCAATAAAAATAAAGTTAGGACATCTTCACTGAAACATAAAAACTGTCATGGAAGAAATACTTCCAACCATCTAAGAACTGTCCTGAATATCTTGCATAGTGTAGAAACTCAAACCTGCACACTCTCTGCTAGACTGAACACAACCCAAGCTTTATTCAGGTTTTATCCATCTTAAATGACATTTAAGTTTCATCCCATGCTTTCATCAGCTTGCAAACTCCGATGTGCCTTCCCCCCAATTATCTTCTATTTCCTTTATTCACCTCCATATCTTCTAAAATTCTTCATTCCCAGCATTAAAAACCTGTTCGCTTGATGTCTCCTTATACAAGAATCCCCTCTACACTCAATTCTGTGAGCTGCTTTTAATGTTCACTGCCCTTTATAGACCTTTTCTACTTCAGCCATTTCATTGTGATCAAACTCCCACAACTCAACCTTCTTCTAATTTTGTCAGTAATTTATTAAATGAATTTAAAAGCAGAAGCATGTGCATGCTCTTTATGGCCTGAAGTCCCAGTAACTGGACTGAAACAGGACAAAGTAGTGGGAGAATGAAACACGTTGGAGCATATCCTCTGAGGAGGAAGCACACCTCAAGGTATTTTCCTACAGAACATTACCATGGAGTAGGAGGTAACGTAGCAAAACTCCTTGGAGAAATCACATACATTTGAACTAGCATTAATCAGTTAATAGTGACATTTCTGTAACATATAGACAGGGCAATGGGGGGGGAGGGAGGAGTATGATAACATTAATAAGCTGAAAATGCTGGTGACAGCAGCGAATAAGCAAATCTGTTCTGACATAGCAAGAATGGATTTGCTCTTTTTTTTTTGGTGGATGAGGGTAGGGATGCAAGGAAGAAAGCATGTTGTATAATATGGGCAAAATGACTGGTATTTGTTGTCTGCAGTCCTCTTGGAAAAACAGGTCTGCTGAAATAATAAAAATACTAGCTTTAAGTTTACCAAATATCAAGGGAAAAGCATGCTCTCTGTTGTTACTGTTGTTAAATATTTATACATAGAAAAAACCCATGGGTTACACACAACTATTGCAAAGGATAAACCAGATCCAAGGACATAACAATAAAAACAAAAATCAAAGATGCGGGAGGAAGAACCAAATCTATGGGTCAGGTAAGAGGCTGCACTGAAAAATCTGTATGTCTTTCTCTTTTAAGCAATCCCATCTTTCCCCTACCACTGGAGAACCTGACTAGTGTCTGTCATTATAAATCTAGAGTACACTGCACAACTGAGGGGAAAAAACCTTCAAAATCTCATTCTTGCCATCTCCTTTACAAATTCATCTTTTTAGCATAAATCCACCTAAGCTCTCTGTCTGTATGACCTGAATTCCATTTTCCATCCTGGCATGCAGTGCCTTCTGCCATGGGAATGATCAAGAGTCAGGACTTGCTGGGGAACAAAACAGTTGTGTGAACGGAAGTTGTTCAGAGCAGAGCAGAGTTGTGCTGTGGTGCCCTGGCCACCGCACTCTTCCTCTCGGGCACTCCTCTGACGTACAGCCCAGGGACTAGCTGGTTTCAATGCTGTAAACCACCTCACAATTCTGCATTCCAACAGCTGACAAATATTTATGAGTTCATTTGAAACAAAGGCACCACTACACTTGGATGTGCCGTGAAATATTAAGAAAAGTTAATTTTATCTCTGTGGAGGTAAAAATCAAGGTTAGGGGAAGATTAAAAAACCCCACAACCTCACCATCACCCATAAAAGAATTTTTGTAGAAATTACGATTTAGAAACAAAAATACTTTCCTGGTGAAAAAGGCATTTTTGCTTCCTAAACAAAACATGCTTCCCATTTTCCCTAGATGCTAATAAAATGTAGAAGAATTTACTAAGTATTTCTGTATGTGATACTTTTGTATTTCATGGCTCTGGAAACCTAACCCACAAAGCAATTGGGGACTTCAGACTCTGTAGTTCTCCATGGCCCAAGTTACCACCCAGGCAAGCTGTCAAGAACTTACCATTATCCCATACCTCTCGGACATTTCCAGGCAGTTTTTTTAAAAATACCAGAAAAGAAGGGAAAAGAGATGGCATGCAGGCAGCTAAATGGGTGCCCTTCACAAGGCTAGATATGTTTCCACCCAAAATCCACTTGTTTTTATTCAACAAAATATTCGCTTGGATATTTTTCTTTTTCTTTTAGGGAATTAACATTTCCAATTAGAAAATTCTTGACCCAGATTCAATGCTCATTAATCAGTGTATATTACTGAGCACAGGGGACTAATACATCTGTGTATATACAGACATGCACTTCCTTCCCTGGAGCACTTTGATGTCCAAAACAGTGGACTACAATATTTGAGAGATGTATGTGTTACACAGCCTCAGGCATTCTGCACCTGCTGAAAGGGTTGGAGAAGTGCCAAACATCTTTCTTTTGGAAAAAGCATTTACTTCAATATCTGCTAATTCCAGGAAGGGGGCTCTGCTCCTGTTGTTTAGCGGTGTCTTTGCATTCGCAATGAACAAAAGGAAGGGACAAGGCAACCATCTGTGGGTGCTTCATAGAAAAATAAAACCCCAGTGGGCTTCTTATACAAGGAGGAAAACAGAAAGAATAAGAGATAAAACGAGCTGAATGAAACAAGCTGAAACCCTGAGCTGACTTCTCTGCAGCAGACTTGTTAAGCATCCCTGCCCAGACAACGTGGAAAGCCTTTGAAATAAAATTTAAAATCAAAAGCTTTCCCCTAAACATTTCCTTTTCTTTACAACAGTTTTGTCATATCTAGTTAAGAGAAAGGGGATCCTATCCCTCTCTACACATTTTCATGGTCTTTCAATGGAACACAGTCTGTCATTTGCCAGACACCAATATGAAACCGATATTCTGTGATCAGATTCACTCATCATTAACCCTAGAATTCATAACATGAGGTAAACAGAATTTTCTAAGTCCCTTCCCTCCATGTGTTCTGCTATTTAGTTCACACAAATAGCACAGTTAATATTAGTAAAAAGCCTCATAACCTGTCTCCAAATAGTCTCCCTATCTCTTAACTTTATCAGCATCTCAAGATCATTACTAGCATGAGCCAAAATGCAATGCTTTTAGTATAACACTAAGGTTTCACAGTAAAACAAAAGAGTGAATCAGCAAAAGAAAATGTAGTCTCCTCCTTATACTGAAGAGTGAAGTAACAGTCTTCTCTCTGGAGATTTCCAGTAATGAATTCCTGCTTTAATTGAAGCTGCAGCCAATGCATGAGCTCCAAACAGGCCTCCCTCTCTTTCTCTCTCTAGGTGATGCTGTGCAGGAAAGAGCTTTTAAATCAGTCAGCGAACATAATGAACTTCAATTTCCCTTTGACAAGGGCAAAATTACAAACACACACTTCACTTCCAGACAATTAATTAATTTGTTTACATGATTTATTTGCTTTGTTTTACTTTCATGATTGTTTTTCCCCTTCACTTCTTTAGGCTCTTTAACTCTCTAAGGTGTAGGATTAGCTTTTGACAACCCATCCTCTCTCAGGCATGGAGACATGAAACTACAACAGAGATTTTTTGCAGCAGGGGAAAAGCTTCTGCAATTACCTTCACGCTTCCTGCTAGCACCCAGTGACAATGTTAAAGCACACATGCCCATTCTGTAGATTACAGCGTTAGCATTTGCCCCTTGTTAGCAAGGTAAACACAGTTGTTGTCACTTTACCAGCATGAAGACAGGCTTCTCAAACTGCTGGTGCCTGCAAAGATCACAACATGACTGTCAAAGATTAATGGCATTCACTTCCAGGGATAAACTTCTCCCCTATCAATGGGGTGAAAAGGAGAAAGCATGGAAGTAGTCAGCCAGAGCCAACAATCACCAGTGCTGCACACAAGGATGCACAGCTTTGCCTCTCAACTCTGTGCTCCCACTCTTCTGGGATAAGGAAGTCAACCTCAAAAGCACTTGGGAGGAGTAATAGGGGAAAAATGAAAAAGCATGGTGGACACATAGTGGACAGGACTGATAGATTTGACATAATGAATATGAGTAATTTTTTCTTGAAGAAAGAATGTTTCTTCTACATAACACTACAGACTAAATCCCTCTAGCAATATCAATACTGTCTACATTACCACAGCGGTGCATGTATAAATTCATTTCTGCTGCTACAAATATAGGCCAATAAATTTGACAACACATCTGTTATTTACTTGGGCTCAACACAAGCATATTCATGACATTTACTTTGCCAGTTTTAAATTTAACAGCTTTCCTTTTATTTATATCTACTTAGTGTTAGTGAAAAGTGCTCTGGTGACTTTCCATATACATGCAGTAAGTGCAGCACATTTAACAACAGTAAAAGATTCCCTTGGCTATGCACCATTACTGTACACATTTCTGATTACATAGAGCTAAAACATATGAAAGTGGTACAAGATTGTTGCATCCACTCATTTTGAATATAACTAGTAACCCTGTGCCGCTAAAACATGCCTGCAGTTGTCTCATCAGCAGAGACCAAGGAACTCATTTCAGTGCTCAATCAGTTACTGACACAGTGAAGTCCTTGTAGACTGTGACTTACACACAAAGAAGCCTTACCATGAAATATGGGCTCGTTCCTACCCTCTCCACCCTATAATTATTCTTTTAGAGTAAAATGTGAGTAAGGGCTTAAGAAGTTGTGACCACAGATATAAAGGAAACACCATAAATATTACACAGCAGATGCTCATGAGCAGTGTGACAGCTTTCCAAAGTAGTGTAGAGAAGTGGTAGTGCATCCAGGTCAAGAAGGGCAACATAACCACAGGAGTTCCAACAGAAGATAGTACCTCGCCCACACACATGCTGATGACATGGAGGAACCAGGGACTGGGACCGTGAAGAGAGAGCTCAGCTGCTCTGCCTCGCTCTTACACTGCTCCTGAGGTAACTTAGCTGTCCCTTGTGGTTGTCAGTCTTCTGTCTCCAATACCATACATCCAGTATTACAGTGGTTAAACCATACAAGTTTGCAAATAAAGTTCGACAAATTACAGAAGACCAAGGAGGAAGTAGAAAATTCATAAATCAATAAAAGAGTGCAGACATGTGAAATTACAGCAGTAAGATGACTTTTCCTGTCCGACCTCTGGCTTGGAATTCTCTGCATTTTCATTGTACTACAACTGGAACAAAGCCCATCGACATTTGAAAAACCCATACAACTACTATGCATGCCTGTAGTGTGGCCTTTTTCTTTTGGTATTAGTTGTAGTTGTTAACTGCACAAAAATGGAGCCCTTAAATAAAAGATCACAAAGGTGTTAGAACAACTAAATAACTGTGCTACGCTTAACAACAAGGCCGTCAGCCCATGTTCAGACTTTACAGATCCCTCAGACTCAAGTATGGTCTGTTGCAACAAAAACAGGCTAGTAAATTGAAGACCATACCACAATAATCTGCTTTTCTAAAACGAGGTGTACCCAACACCATGTACATTGACATACTTCAGAACAGAGCACACATAGCATGGGGTCTTTCAGAATCTATTTTGCAGCTTTGCAGATACAACAGCTTTGCAGAGAGAAGGAATAAACAGTGCAGAGGAACCAAGTATTTATCTGCTGAGTGGATGTGGATAAAGAAGCTAAACTGTGAGCGTGTGAGCCTGTGCCTCTGTGTGGAAAGATCAGGGTCTGTCCTGGGTTTCTGTAGCTGAATTTTTTTTTGGTAGCGGCGGGGGCTGCAGAGGTGGCTTCTGTTAGAAGCTGCTAGA
>VWZG01000452.1:464746-475247 GCA_013396735.1 Grallaria varia
CTGGATCAGGTTTTACCCGAGTGAGAGCTGTGGGCCTCAGGACAGCAGATGTGGAAGAGCTGCTGCCCGAGGGGTGGATTCACATTGGAGAAGTCTATATTAAAGACTGTCTCCCATGGGAGAGACCCCCCAGAGCAGGGGATGGATTCAGCTGTGGTCCCCTGTAAACCATGGTGAAGCAGGATGTTTCCCTGCAACCCATGGAGGCCCATTGGGGTGCAGGGACTCAACCTTTACTGCACCCCATGGAGGAGTGACCCCGAGGGGTGGGGGAATTCACATCGCAAGCAGCAGCAACTGCAGCAGACTGCAACAACCCATGGACAGAAGGAGGGGTGGGAGGAAAGTGTGTGTGTGTGGTGTGTGTTTTAAGACTGGTTTTTTCCTCACTATTTAGCTTAGTTTTTATCCTGTTAGTAATAAATTTAGGTATTATCTCACTTTGAGTCTGTTTTTTGCCCATCAAGGTGGTGGGTAGATGACCCCTCTCCCTTCTTCCTAGTTGCACAAAGGGATTTAATGAGTCCATGGAATCCAGCCAGGGTCAACCCACTACAGGGGAAAATGGGATGGCACAAGACAAGATACCTCTCCCTGCCACCCAGACCAATAAACATCATTTACAGTCTAAATCATGACTTTATCAGACTCATTTTGGTTGCATTCTCCGAATTTGTTCAGAAATTACATTGTCTCCATTGATCAGTATTGTAACTCCTGTCCTAAAAAGCAAACATAATGAACTACAAAATTACACCAATATTGGTTAACTAGCCTTTGACTTCATTATTCAAAAACAAGTCACCCGAAGAAAGCAGATGTTTTTGGCAAACTCATTACACAGAGAACTACCATGCAAGAACAACTGACATCATCTACCTGTACTTGTGCAAAGCATTTAACACTGATATCTTTGTCTCTAAATTGGAGAGACATGGATTTGATGAATGGAACACACAGTATACATGGAACTGGCTGAATGGTCACGCTCAGAGAGCTGCAGTCAACAACTCAGTATCCAAGCAGAGGACAGTGACAAGTGGTGCTCCTTGGGACCAGTGCTGTTTAACATCTTTGTTGGCACCAGACAGTGGGATTGAGTGCACCCTCAGCAAGTTTGCCAATGACACCAAGCTGAGTGGTGCAGTCCACACACTGGAGGGAAGGGATGCCATCCAGAGGGACCCAAACAGACTTGAGAGGTGGGCCTGTGCAAACCTCATGAAGTTCAGCAATGCTAAGTCAAGGTCCTGCACCTGGGGTGGGGCAATCCCAAGCACAAATATAGTCTGTGTAGAGAATCGATTGAGAGCTGCCCTGGGGATAAAGACTTGATGAGAAACTCAGTATGACCCAGCAAGGTACAAAGCCAGCCACATCCTGGGCTTCACAAAAGAAATGCAGACAGCAGATCAAGGCAGGCGATTCTGATCCTCTACTCTACTTTCATGAGACCTCATCTGGAGTGCTACATCCAGTTCTGGGTCCTCAGCACAGGAAGGATAACTATCCATCGGAGCAAGTCCAGAGAAGGGTCACAAGGATGATTAGAGGGATGAAACACGTTGCCTGTGAGAAAAGGCTAGGAGAATTAGGATTGTTCTGCCCAGAGAAGAGAAGGCTTCAAGGAGACCTTACAGCAGTCTTCCAGTATCTAAAGGGGGCCTTCAAGAAAGCTGAAGAGGGATTTTTTTACAAGGGCACATAGTGAGAGGATGTGGGGAATGGCTTTAAACTGCAAGAGGGTAGGTTTAGATAAGATGTTAGGAAGAAATTCTTTTCTGTGAGGGTGGTGAGGTACTGGAACAGGTCAGTGAGAGAAGTTGAGGATGTTCCATCCCAGGAGGTGTTCAAGGCCAGGTTGGGTGGGGCTTTGAGCAACCTGGTCTAGTAGAAAGTGTCTCTGGCAGGGGGATTGAACTAGATGATCTTTGAGGTGGACTTCCAACTCAAGCTATTCTACAAGTCTTTGAAAACAAACATGACCCTTTTTTACTGTTGATTCAACAAACCATTCTTGCCAGAAGGACACCTGATAAAGAGTTACTTACATTGCATTGGAAACGGCTGAACTTGTAAACTAATGGAAAAAACTCCTGCTCCTCATTTTTCCTACTTTTCCATAAGCAGTCTCTTCTTCCTTTGTTTTGTTTGGGGTTTTTTCCCACTTACTTCTCTTTCTCATTGCTAAGATGAAATTCCAACAGCCTATTTCTCACCACTCTCTACAGTTGCAACCACTGCAGTAAATCCTGTAAGACTCAGCACCAGTAGTGGGGTAGGTAGAGAAAAGGGGAGAAGGGAAGTGCCACTGTGTGCAGACAATGTTTTAGAAAGAGAAATTGCTTCTTATCTAACTGCCCAAGAGCGATTTTCGAGAGGTGCAACGGAAGCTTGGAAGAAGAAATGCACAAATACAAAGAGCAGTTTAAGGCTCTGTCATTAGCTGAACGTCATTCAGGCACAAAGGGCTATTTTATTTAAATAATCTATCATTTTTAATTTGCCTTTCAAACTCAAAGCTATTTTTCAGTTAAAATTGGATTCCGGCATGATTGAAGCAGTCAGGGAACATATCGTAGGGGCATATATAAGCTGGTATCAGACATCACTAGCGATTGAGCCTGTTCTCTATTCCTTTCCATTAGTTCTGCTCTGGGTGCATTTAACCACTCTCTGCAGTAAGCCAAAACACTTTTACAAGTTTCTCTCAAGCTCAATTTGCTGTTTACATAGGTAGCTTAGTAAAAAGTTTTCCTGAATGAATATAACTATTGTTTTATCTCATTGAATGTTTACGTCACAGATTACTCATCTCGTTTTGTTGCAATTATGTAACCCTTGAGCCAGATCTTTGCAACTGAAAATCTTCAGAAAGCATTCATTGTGTCATCCAACCCTTTAATAGAAAGGTTTTCTGGGCTAAGTATTATCAAAAGCTTATTCCTGGAGACGGCTGCAATTCACACTGTTTCCCATAACACCCTGGTAAGATCCTCACTAAGTTTCAGCAAAAAAAGTATAAGGCAACTAAACTATGAATCAGTGACTTAAAGGCCTTAAAGACACGGGGCAATTTGCCCCATAGCATTGGTGACATACCATAGAAACTGCCTTCAGGACAGCACAGCTCTCTTATGATCATTATCTCCTAAACACATAAACTGGACCGAGCTTCCTTCAGTTGCCTGCAGATTGCAACTCTGCATTAACAGAGAGCAAACCAGAAGGACATAAGCTACTGGTAGCAGGAGCAACCAGCACCCTTTCCCTTGAGCCTCATCTAACACTGCTGGCAGAAGAGAGCACAGCCAGACACTGTTCTCATTTCACTGGCTAAACAGGCTAAACCCTCAAAGTCCACTGGAATCACTACAGTTTTACACTACACAAAACTCGAGGCCTATGCCTCTAAATAACTATGTTCAAGGGGCAAGGCACTTTTAGGTACTTAAAGTTCACAAAACTTAGAGTCAGCAACAATAATTGAGACTGTCAGATTTACATGACAAATACATTTTTCTTGCAGAGCATCTTGGAAAGGTGTTCAAGGTCATCCAAATAGTCCTTCAGAACAAAAGAAAAAAGATGTTTGTTTTCAAGTTTTTCAGCAGTATCAACATTTGACCAGTGCCATTTCTGGACAGGAAGCAGCCCAATGCCAGAGCATGCTTATCCATAGAACTGAAGACCACATTTGGCTCATTTCGTTGAGAGCTCTTGACACTGTGCACAAAACAGCAGCTAAATAAGGTCACTCACAAGCAGGATAACTGCACTGGTCAATGTAACTTCCAAAAAAACTGATATTTATGCTACCAATAGAGTATTTTAACGAGAATAGATTACAAGCCTCTTAGAATTTCTGTTAGGAATATGAACTAGCCTGAAGATGAAAGATGCAAGTTAAATTATCTGTCTTCCATTCCTAACAGGTATCTGTCTACACTACAAGAAAAGAAAGAGCCACATTCAACTGACAGTCAGGCTGCCTTCACCATGCTATGCACACAAAACTACTGTCCATATTCGAGAGAACCCATAACAGCTCCAATTTGTCTGGCAGAAACCCAACCATTCAATATCAAAACAGACAACCAGCAGGAATTAAGACTGTTAATGACACTTAAAAGCTCTTCAAACATCAAAAACCACTTAGGGCCTTTTGTGAGACACTTGCAAGAAGCATTTTGACTATATGACTGAAACTTCAGAATTCAACTAGGAAGATGCTTCAGCTTTGGGAAACCACAGCAGCCAGTGTGCCTTTAGAACAAGGATAGGTTCTTGTATCTTTGCAGTTGCTTTCCCTAAGATATAGTAACTGGGGTTCCAACCGCACCACAGGTTCTGGGGATGAGTCTCCAGAATTTTCTTCCACATGAAGAAATAATGGTAACAGGAGGAAAGGAACATTAAGGACATTTATTCCCTGCCCTAGTAACCCTAGCAGGAACATTCAGAGTCATTCTTACCAGGTTTTGGGTGATGCAGAACACAAATACTAAATTCCTATACCCAGACCTGTAAATACACAGAAGCAATATACATGTACTAATTATCAAGATGCATGTCTATGTCATGTCTCATCAGAAATAAATGCAGCCACTCTCAGCAATATATTTTCCTCAACGAAAGATATTTACAACAGGAAAGTAGAATAAGCTAATGCAGGCAGGCGTAAACGAAACACGAAATTTCCCCCATCCTGCAATTTCTACAATAAGCATGAGATTCAACCCATCTCAAAACCCCTGCTCACAGCCATTAAACCAATTTATTCTTCTTTCCCTATCACATGCAGAGAGCCAGAGAAAAGCCCAGCAGAGGTTAACCCCTTGCTCACTGAAAACAAAACCTTATTATTTCAGATTCTCACAATGTGCTTTGAACACACGGAAGACATGTGAACAGACATCCGATAACACCTCACTCAATCTGATTTACTTCCCTAGACAACTAACATAAGGGTCACTTCCTCATGACAATTAAAAAATTCCACCTTTCCCAAGACCACTGTGCAGCCCTGCATTTAAATCTGGAATTGACAACCCCTCTAATTCTACAGGCCTCAGCAACCTCAACTCCTGCTTTCAGTCTCCTCAGGTAATCTGAACCAAGAGTTATTTCATGAAACCTGGCCGTAGAGATCCAGCTTTATCCTCAGTTTCACCTCTTCCCCCCTCTCCCCCCCCAATAATTAAAGCAGAATTTACAGTTACAAATATAGAGCATTCTCATTTTCCCTTTCCATGCACATGCAGAAGCACATAGTATAGACATATTTATGAATAAATGCACATATAAATATGTGTACTGGTTTATTGCAAGTTTCAAAGGCCATTTGTGTGACAGGAAATGAGTCATGAACCTTTTTTTCTGAGGTGCTTTCATTGTTCTACAGAAGAAGGATGTTTTGAAAGGCCCCAGAGAAAACAAGCTGTTGTTAAGGACTGCTGGAGCACTAAGGTTTCACAAGTTAACCATCAGTGTTATCTGGATATTTGTCTCTCCACAAAGGTGTTCCAATTAAAAGCATATGCATATCTAGGGTTTTCTCCTTCTCCACCAGGATACTTACCCACAGCTGACACTTGTGAGAATATGGTGATTCCAGTAGCTTATGCCACATTGTTCTTTTTAGATAATAAATCATCTGGGTTTCTACCTTTGACCAATGCATTGTGCTGCTAATTCTGTGACTCCTACTCATGACCTGATGTTGATTTTACTGACAATGAAAGGGAAACAGTAAATCTCAAGGTAATGTATTCGGTAGTGCACTGTTTAATGCAGAAAAATTTGGGGTTACATCACGCCTTATAACCTCTCGGTATTCCAAAGCATTTCACAAAACAGTATGTTACTTCAAGTGAAATGGGCTGGGCAAGGTTAAAAAAAGCAGCAGCTACTATGTATTTGATAAAAGCTTGCTCAGACTGAGGGGTAAAATCTGTTTTCGTACAAGCTGCACCAACACCTGTTTTAATATTGGTTAAAGTAACAAGATATAGCTGGGTATGCTAAGTGAGCCTTTATGCCATCTTTGGTTTCCAAGTAATTGCCATTGCAATGAAGCATCAGCAATGGGAACTACAACTAGGAAGTCTTGTGCTCATTAGCTTGGTGTGATCAATTATTTTGTGAACTTATGAAGATCCCAAGTAGGAAGAAATAGAAAGAATTTCAGGTAACAGACTTCAAGAGAAACAGAGGACATGTGGGATATTTTTTAATCAATACAGAAAGCCAGTAAGTGCTGTGATCCCACAGCTGCCCACAAGTTTATCAAATAATTACAGTTTCAGATTGGCCTTTGCTTGAGTGCCTGAAGGAAAGTAGACAGAAAGAATTCAGCATCCAGCCTTATAAGGCCACCGAAAAATCCAGGTGGTTACTGTAGTATTTGATTTTGCTTCTGCTGCTGATGTCATGTGAAAATTTGGACTCCAATACTTGACCTGTGAGGCAGTTTGTTGGTAAGCATGGTTTGCATCATTATGGATAATGCATATATTCTGTATAATGCTTACTATAAATTTTTTAATGCATATATAATGATACAAATGCCACAAAGCATTAGTTATTTATACTTGCATGATTCATATGCAACACCACTAAGATCTGGCTAAGATTCTTTTCCCCCAGTAAAGACCAGCATTTTCAGACAGGTCAGCCTTAACTCTCACCATACACTGTTACTGTCATTGTAGGCACCCCGGATGTATAATTAAGTTACAAAACACAGGTAGTCATGAGACTGATGACATTTAGGACTGTAGGGTTTTCATAGCCATCTCCTTATCTTGGGATCGTGAATAAATTCACTAAGTCCAAACTGTGCTTTCATGTGCTCTGTAAGAAAAATCAGAAGATGACTTGATCTTGCTTGACCCTAGTCTATGCTGTTTCAAGATTTTGTATACCTCTGTAACAAAAAAGATAAAATGCAGAATAAGAATAGAAGTTATCACTTGATAAAATTCATCTGAATTTAAGAGTTCTTATTACAAAACTTTAACAAGCCACTAACTTTTACAGTCTTCAGACAGTTGAAGATACAACACTCATCTCTGCTAGCACTTCATGGCCATCTATAATTCTGCCACAAAGATTATTTTCCTAATTTTTCACTGTGACATGGTCACACATCACAGTCATCTTAGCTCTGCATTGCTCCACATATTTCCTTTCTCTGCCCAACATACATGGCCTGTCTTTATTTTCAAAGCCTATCCTGTCTAGCTTTTCTCTTATTAAGGGAACATTTTTTATCCTTCAACAATCTATTGTGTCAGCCTCTGCTCAAATTTACACATAGGCATCTTTTTGCCAGTCCTGTTCTTCACACTTGGCAGAATCTTTCAGTTAAATATACATGAAATACTTTACCACTCTCCTGTAATATTCAGTTAAAATTCTTAATCACTCTTGAAGTGTGGAGATCACCATCCATAGCTGTCTCATTATTCCTGTCTTATTCCTTATTCCCTTCATCTGCCTATGAAGGTATATCTGTTGTGTTTCCTGTTTCCCTAGGTTACTACTGAGTTTTGCAGCTCAATATTTTTTAATAATTTTCTTTGAAACCATATCTCCAATGTTTTCTTCTAAATAAAGAAGCAAGTGATAAGCACAGGACAGTAAATAAGAAACTACTAGAAACACCAAAAAGACAGGCACTAGACAGCCATTATTCAGCTAAACAGACCTTTGCACGAACTGTGATAAAGGATGACTTCAAACTACCAGGTCCTCTTCCTCAAAGCCTACAGCCAGCTCGGTTGAGCAGATTCAACCTCCACACAACTGAATAGACACACACAGCACAGATGCCCCTGTTCAACACATAAAACCTGAGAACTTCTGCTTTTCTGCAAGCTAAGATTTCCCTCCACCCTCCTTCTCTTTTGCAAGCATGTGTACTTGTAGCCAGATATCCTACCAAAGAGGAGAGCTGCATCTTTTGCCACAATGAGCTGTTCCTGCATCTGTTAGTACAATGTCTCCCCTGAGAGCGCTCTGGAGCGCTAACAGTTCAACAGAGCTTCCATACCACTTCTGCTCACAGGTGGTTTGTTTTTTTTTTTGACAATTTCATTTAGGAGGTGACCTCTAAGAACAAATATCTTCTCCATCTGGATATTTTTTAACTGCCTTGAAGAAGAGTTTCGCCTTTACAGTTTCTTCTTAGAAATCAGACTAACAAGCATACATCCAAATTTTTATTTATATATATTTAATACATACATACATATATAACGAACCAGCCACCTTCAGATTGGCTGGATTACTTAAAACTGAATGCCTATGCCCTAAGAAGTTAGGGCCTCAGTTGGGAATGCAGAAACAGAAATGTGCAGGGAAACTGTCTCTTGCTGTTAACTACATTTAGTTACTTCTCACCAATCATCTATTTTACCACATAATCTTAGCGTATAAGAAAAGACAATAGCATCCTTATTTGGCAACAAAACAAATCTCAAGGGTTTTAGTACAGGCTTTCAAACCCACTTGAAGCTGGCAGAGAAAAGAAGACTGACCATCTTTGCTGACTGACCAGCATTACACAAACATGATTTTCTTGGAAACCTTTCAGTGGTACCATTTTTCAGGCATGCAGCAGGGTGGTTTCAGACAAAGCACTACAACCCAGTGGGTTACGGTGCTACTGTTTGGTACCACAAGGCTCTTGGACTCCACATTTGGCTTTACCAACAACTCCCTGCGTGGCCTTGCTTTAGACCACTTATGCATATAGGAGTTATTTGCTGCATCTGTAAAACAGGTACAATAATAGTAATCTAGTTATTTTCCTATAACCCCCTATCAGGAGATTTTCTGAGCATTATTGATTTATCCAGTAGGAGTACCTCTTCCAGTGAAAAGCACTAACCATGAAACTCTGTAGTTCAGGGTGGAAATTCTTGCCCATACTATATTCATTTCTTCTTTCACAGGATAAGACACCGGCTCCAAAGCAGAACACCATCCCTTCCAATGTTGCAGTGATGGATATTTCTTTTGCAAAAACATCTGTAGAAGCTGCACTCCGCCTTTACCAGTGATGTGCTCCAAAATATAAGGTAAATCATTCACCCCGCTGCCTAATTTTGTCCATATTAATTTGATAGAAACATTGTTGTATTACTGGTAGTACCTGCAAGGCTGTTCTTAGGGTCAGCTAAATATACACTATCTCAGAGAACCCAAGCAATGCAAACAGACCAAAGAACCTATTCCAATGATACAGTGTCTTCTGGGGGGGAAAAAAGGGGAAAAAAAGAAAAAAGAAAAAAAAAGTATGATTGCTTGCAAAGAAAGGAGAACTGGTGAGACTAGCTCTAGATTAAAGCATCATCTTTTAACAAACACCAGGTATGTGTTGCCAACTGAATATTTGAGCAAAAACTACTCATTTCTGAGGTCAGAAGGAACAACCCCTTTATAGGTATGAAAAACAAAACAAACACCCTTATCAAGCAATAAATACAAGTGAAGGGAATAGTTTTAGCCTATATACTTATTGAGACATACCACTGAAAGAAGAGAGGCTGAAGAATGATTATCAAAAGAGATGAGACATTCACTGTAGACAAACCATAGCTGGGGTATAATTCAAACAGGCAACATGGCAGACATCAGCTAATATACCAAAAGTTACTATATACTGATTGAACTCTTGGAATTTCCCTTTATTATGGGTATTTCATGTTCTCTAACAGGAACAGGCGTAATTATAGGATTTGTGGCTAAGAGATAAGACTAAAGGCATCACTGCAGCGAAACAGAGCTAAAGTACCGCTCATCTGTTAGAAGCAGTTCATGCACAGCATGCAGAGTTTAATCATGGCTAGAAACCCCTTCTAGGCTTAAATATATTTACACACTTTGAGACCATAGCATGACTATCAGTAGTAGCTGCCTTAAAACTAACTCCTAAATGTTTATTCTGTAACTGACACTCACACAGTTTGCTGGAGGATAAGGTGATCAGTACCGTGGGTGGAGATGCCACAAAGGGCACAAAACTATGGCTCATATTTTTTTTTTTAAAACCTACCACGAAGCTCCTATCTGTATGTGCTGGATAAAAACTACATGCTCAGTATAGAAGCACCAGAGGAATGGGTATCTTCATGACTGAAGGCAAAAATTAAGAATGTGTGATTTTATCACACATTATCACCAGGACTGGTTCTGGAACTAGCAGGGATTGTTGTGGTTACTCTTGGAGCGGGGGCAGGGGGGAATAGGGAATTTTTTGGTTTGAGGATTTTGGCAGTTCCCAGACAACTGTGCCGTAAACTTCAGCTAAAAGATGGCAATTCCATTTCATTGGATTGTTACAACCAACCACAGGCTCAAATCTGCCTGCAATCCGAGCAAGTCCAGATGCTACCTTCCATCTCATTTTTTTTGTTACTGAAAGACTTTTACAGCAAAAGAGCACTGAATCAGGAAACAAAGAGGGTAAGATATGCAAGTAACTTTAAAAAAA
>VWZG01000452.1:475299-518076 GCA_013396735.1 Grallaria varia
CTGTGGTGTTCAGCCCCTGCCACTCCTTTGGAGATAAATCTCCATGCATCGTAGGTATTGTTCATTAAAAGCTATACCAATTACTATAACTTTCTCTTTTCAAATCTACATAGAATGCATAATTGTACCATGGAGGATTCTTTCTTTGCCCTCTATTGAAAATACAGATGATCTTTTTTCACTTTCAGTTACAGTTAGATGGGAAAACTTCCCCTCACTGCTTCATTTCTCTCTCACCCCTAATGCCTGAGGGGCTATCTTGCACGAACTTCTCTCAAAAATCCACAATCAGAAAGCCAACAAGCAGGATTTTGAAGCTACAAGTTAGAATTGAAAGCAAGGATCTGGAGCAGTTTATGTAAAATCACTTTTATTCTATTGAAAATACAGTTCTCCCCAGATCTGCAGGCCCAAATTTCACACCCACCACACACCCTTCTCACTCCTCAAAAGCCCCTGCATAACAGCCTCAGTGAGGTTCTAACTGTTGTTCCTTATTAAAGTAACTAAGTTCAAATTCATCTCAGGTGAATTATGTATATGCTTGAGCCTTTTTAAATATATTTGGGCCAAAGAATGCCTTCCTTTTGGTTCCTCGCAGATAACATCTGCACCACCAAAAATCCCTCAAAGTTACCAATAGAAACTGTTGCCTGAATTTTGAATGTCTAATTCAGCTCTTCCCACAGCAAAAGACAAAACAGAAACATACTGCAGCTAACAAGAGATCACAGTAATAAACCTTACCAACCTACCCATACAACAACTTAAGGAAATCAATACTTTTGAGTGTCTTTATCATTAATCACTTTACAGAAACTTGAATATATATTTTTTCCTCACAAATGGTTTGCCATTCTGTTCAAATAGATGATCTTTAGAATGAAAGATTGAGGTAATGAATGGAAGCAAAGTATGCAACATGAAATGATCTGGTTATGGCTACAGTTAGACTTTGCATTCCTATGCAGTGTTACGATGTCCAGTGCTACAGGGAGAAAAAAAAAAGACCAGAAAAAAACCCTTTCACACTATCCAATTTTTCCTTCTGATAATATAGGATGGCTTTCTCAAACACATTTGAGGTATTTATTACCTAACTTGTTTTGTGTTCTCCCATATATGCCCGTCTTCGAAGCCACTTTGTTGTGTACATGCACACAAACCAACACAGACAAGGTAGAACACTGTGGCTTTGAGGGCTAGTCCTATCCCTTTAGCCTAATATAACATTCACAAATACTGAATTAATAAAACAGACCCCAAAATGGTCTAAAGAATATGACATCTAAATTGGATCCTTGTAGCATTCTGCATAAAGTAGTCCAAATTCTGATAAGGGCACCTATAATGGCAGTGTTCAACATATGTGGTTATATGATGAATATGGTTTTACAGACAATTACACCACCCCAATAAACTTCAGCCAAAGTTAGTCATTGTTTCTTGTCTGAGGTGCTTGCTTGTGCCTATTAACTAATACTATTTATGCAATTCTAGCAGGGATTTCTGGTACATTTCCAAATAGCTTTATTCATTTATTAGCAACGTGAACTGGGATATGCAGATATTTTTCTCTGTAGTTCCCTGGAGAGCAAGGGGCACAGACTTTCATAAAGTAGGAACCAAAAATGAAGTGAATGATTCTATAAAAATCCAACAGAGTAAATTAAAATTGTGAGAGGAGAGAAAAAAACCCCAACCAATTACCAGATATTGAAATTATTGTTATAGAAAAGAATAATTATGCAAACTCAAGGAATAACCTAGCAGTTTCATTTCAAAAATATTCAGCTAACTTCAGGACATCTGTAAGTACATTGCAACAAAAGACTCCTGCAACTTCTCATTGCTACTTTGCCTCTTTTATAACACTACTAATTAGCAACATGGAGAAATATCCCCTGCCTTTTTGTCATCATGCTGTACAACTCCCCTGATTTATTTGATGGAATAATCCAGTGTTTGACATATGATTCTGCAAGATCATATTATGATGTAAAACACTATTACCAAGCAACCTCTGAATGAGGACTACTCAAAGCCTGAATCAAGGGTAAGTTGAATAAAAACATGTCCTTTTACTACATTAAAACTATTACAGAGAGGACTTCTTCCTAGTACAGGTGCTTGACATTTTCCATAGAAATTACTTATTTCAAGGTATTACAGTTTCAAAATTAAAAATGTTTAGGCTGAAGTCTCCAACAGCATGTGACTGCCTTAAGTTGTTTGCTGGATGAAGCGTTTGCCTCAAAAGCATCTCTGCTACTTCAATACTATTTCATTTTGGAGTTAGGAAGAGCCCTAAAGACAACCTAAACCACAACATTTCTATACTTTAAACAAATCTTTGTGAGCAACCGATCCAACTATTTCTCTCAACTCACTTAAGTGAAACCCCAGCCAGCAACTAAGTATGGGAAGCTTTATTGAGTGAGGTGACACCTGTCATTAGACTAAACTTGTACAGCTAGGAAAATTAAGTTTCAGGGAAATATATGGCCTTTCTTCATGTCTTAAGGGGGAAAAATGTTACTTTACTGCAGCTTTGAGAAGAAAAAACTCATTTCCCCAAAAGCTTCCCGGCATTCATTCGCTGTGTGGTCTAATAAAAGTTCTTACCAACATACAAATCCTCCTTTGATCTTTAGGTCATCACAGCTATAACAAAAATAACATTATTCCCATCAGTTACTGTGTTATGTTCAAATAGCAAAAGTGCAGTTTCAACTATAATTCTACCCCTCTTATGACCTGGAGATGCTCCATGGTAGAACTCCAGCTTGTTCAGTCATTTGCTTGTTTTGGTTAAAGGCAGAGAAGTGCTACACACACAAAACTGCTACAAGAGTATTTGCATGGTCAGATACACAAAATAGGTAAACATAATTGTTTTACTATTAATTTTTACTACAGGCCCCAGGATATGATTTGCAGAAGTACTGAGCATTCACAACTGCAACTTAAAACAACAGGAGCTGTGTTTGAAAATATGAAATACCATCCTGTGCTAATGCAATTCTCAAAACAGTTTCTCAAAGAACAATTTAATACAGAGAATAAATTTGCCCCAAATCCATGGAAACATTTTAAGACTTCTGTTCCCTCATAATGATCTCCCAACATATCTATGTGTCTTGGTATAGACAGTAGAGATGGAGATACACTGTCAACAGATGAGGGCTTGGCTCACTAGAGTACCGATGAACTTATAACCTTTTGAACATCAGTACATAATAATACTAAAGTATTATTGTCGTGGTTAAACCCCAGCCAGCAACTAAGTACCATGCAGCCACTCACTCACTTTTACCACTCCCACCTCAGTGGGATGGGGAAGAGAACTAGAAAACAGAAAAACACGTGGGTTCAAACAAGAACAGTTTAAGAATTAAAATAAAGCAATATATTAAAATATTGTAACTGTAATGAAAAGGGAGATAACAAAAAGAGAGAGGAATAATCCACTTCCTCCCCAAAAGACTAGAGAAGTACAGTAACACTGCTCACCACCCAGAAGTGATTGTCCACGGTCTAGTCCAGCTCCAGCAATGATTGTCCCCTCCCAGCCAAGTCCTCCCAGTTGATATACTAAGCATGACATTCTATGGTTTTAAATACTCCTTCAGGCATTTCTGGTCAGCTGTCCTGGCCACGCTCTCTCCTGGCTTTTGGTGCACCTCCTCACAGGCACAGCAGGAGACACTGAAAAGTCCTTGACTTAGGGTAAGAACTGAGTAGCAACAAGTAAAACCATCAGAGTGTTATCAAGATTATTCTTATACTGAATCCAAAACACAGCACTGTACTGGCTACTAGCTAGAAAATCAATTCTATCCCTGATAAATGCAGGACAATTAATCTATAATGTTATAATAACAATTTACAAGCAAGAGGAAACTTTGCCCCAAACATCCAATAAACTCCATAAAGAGTAAAACATGACTATAACAAGAGGTAGTTGCATCAATATGCAAAAAGCCTGGATCACAGCAGTGTTCTGTAATGCCTCAAAGAATGACCTTGCCTCATGCTCCTGAGTAAATAATGACGACAACAGCACAGTAGGTACGAGACTGAACCCTAATGTTGAATCAATAATCAATATTCTGGGTCACGGCCCTGCATCAATCTGAGACAGTTTTACCATAATGATGTTGCAACAACTTGTATGATATTGCAAGGTCACCTTGCATCAGTTTGGTGGTACTATGCCATGATGTTGCACGAATATATAGAGATGACAACAAATGAGTATAGAGGGATGCTAAATTCTGAATTGACCATCACAGAGTCATCATGCATGATATTAATGATAATGATTAGTGACCTATGTCACAAAGTCAGTTAATTTTCTCTTTGCAGGACAGATTCAGGTGAGTGCGAGCCCTAACTAGGCAAAGTTTTGCTAAAACTAGCAAAGGCACCCCTTTACCAAAGACAGTCCTTCCACATTTTCACTTTGACCTGCATGGACAGCAGGTACTTTGTTCTAGCACACTTTTTATCTGCTCAGCCATTTGACTGAATATGATTGACCTCACTACAACCTGTGCAGAGTAACAAGATTCAAAAGGAAACCACTGTGACAGGGAAATGGCCCAATTATGCTGAGACCAGCTTTTTCCCTGGCAAAAAAGATTCAAAGCATAACACATCAAGACACAGAAGGAAGCAGGCACCCAGTGATTGCTGTCGAATGAAGAGAACAAAAAGATGGCAATTATTTTAATCATCTTCCAAGAGGTGGCAATAATGTTTCTTATAATTGCGAGGAGAAGCAGAAATGTCAATAGTTCCAACCAGCCTTTCTTTCTGAACGGAGCCTGAATCAGCTCTTCATTTAGGCTACTGAAGCATCAACTGTTTCCCATTAAACTGTACTTGGGTCAGTCTGCTTCGGTCACACTCAGCTTAGATTGAATTTAAGAGTGATAATTACCGTAAATTCACATCGCTTTCCTGGGGTGAATTTGTTTCAGTTTCTTGATATTATTTCCCCACGCATATTTCCTTATATGTCCCTATTATTGATACAGTGTTTCCTTATATTTCCTTATTACTGCTACAGTGCTGATTTTTGTTGAAATAGGTTATTCCAGATTCGATCCACGGGGTTTTATCTTTAAAAATAACAGACATTTATTTACACCAGTATAATAATATAACAACAGAGTCTTTTTAAACAAATACAGAAACAGCTGAGGAAGACTAAATGAAAGATGGCACCACAATTACTAGTTCTGTTGTCCTCGTCTTCAATGGCACCCAGTGAGCAACAACCCAAGTTGGCAGTAGACCTTGTACTCCTCTGCCTCCACTCTGTATGTGCATGCACTTTGGCAGAACAAGGATGTCTCTGTGAAACAGTAATCATTTTAAACTGGCATGGAAGCTAGTCATACATGTTTTGAGAAATACTTGGCAGAAGAATAAAATGTAGCAGTGAGGAAGGACTTGACTCTGCGTCTACTCTGCCTCAGGCTGAACATGGGAGCTTCACTCCATGAAGGTGTGTGCACAATGTAAGTATTCTAGTTGCCCTCATATCACACACAAGGCTCTTCCATAAAGGATTCCAGGATCCTTACTATCATTTACACAACTTCTGTGACATTACAGTGAACTGATCCAAAAAGTGGATATAAGGGTATGTAATGAAGTTGGCGTACAGCAGCGAATTTTAAACAGAACTCATCTCAGTCTCCCAGTACTGTGTGTAACCTGTTCTGGAGTTCCCAGCCCATCACTTCATATTTCATTTTGACAGTTCAGTGTATGCCACCCTGAGTGCTTGACCTGAAAATGTAGACATGTTTCAGATGAAACAGAAGGTTAATTAGAAAAACTGAAGACATTAATGAAGGCTATCAATTATTAATAAGTTGGTCCACTATTCTTTTTCCTAATACCCAGAAGTATTTATAAGCCAGTGACAGGTTTTTAGGGCTGATGACATCTCTTAGCAACTGTATTACTCCGGTTGTATGATGAGACCCCACAAGCAAAGTAGGAAAACATCAAATGCATTTTCAGACATAAGACTTCTAAGGAAAAATTCAAGGTGATAGATGACAGGAGATGGAACTACTTCATACCCCCAGAACCTTCCCAACCACTGCATTGCAGTTGACTTTGGCCTTGCATCTAAGTCACTGAGTGTTGCTGGTGATGAAGCACAGAACCATGAAACACAGGTTTTTATGTAAGGCTTGCATTTTAATAAAGAAAAGTCACAGCAACAGCTGTTTTAATGTAAATATATCAGTCAAAAAATATATGCATCCTAACACATAAAGAACCTGCCAGGAGTTTCCCACAGAGAGGTATTTTTGAATAATCATAGACAACGTTAAAAGATGTCAAAATACTATCGTCAGCAAAGGAGAGCAGAGTTTCTATTAATTGTCCTCACATATGTGAAATTTATTTCCCTTGCAAAATAAATCTACCATTGAAGAAAAATGTTTAATTAAGAAATGTTAATAGAAATATGCCTTTTCAACAATTTATATTAAGATTTTATTACCATGTTAAAGATGAAAGCCTACTCAGTTGTGAAATCATCACTTACATGAAGTGCTAAAATCATCATCATTTGTTAACTGTAGAGTAAGGGGAAAAGACTTGGGAAATGCAACACAGAGTCTGTCTGGAAAGGAAATGATGATTATTTTGGTCTTTTACTATTCTGGGATTCATTACAGCTAGATGCATGGTATTTTTCAGTTGCCATTTTTCAAAACTTAAAGATGCTTTTCATCTTATTGGGTTATAGTTTGCATCATGATAGAGTAACTAATTTCCAACTGAATGATTATAAGTTCATTCACATACTGAAGTAGCCACTTTAAAATAACCAGTATACAACATTCTCATGGATTGGCATAATGACATCATATTCCTCCTCTCTTAGGTCATTAAAAATAACCTAAGTTCTACCTAAAAAAACCCAAACCCTACTGAATGACATTATTATGCTTTCTACTTCAGAAAATTTCCTGTTCCTTTTTGCATCAGAGATCCAGAGAACAAACTTTAATAATACTTAATGTTTTAATATTCAGCTTTTATACTCAGGAGACAACTTTCCTTGAGGTAATTCCACTGCTTGATTGTTCCATGTAGACTGTAGACCATTTTTCATGGCAAAGGTTTACAGAAATTTTACAGAAGATATCCAACCATTGTACTAATCTTATATATCTTTTTATCTTATTTTCCACTTTGAATAAATATTGCTTGCATATACTTTTCTGCTGATCTCTGGCACTCCTCTTCAGATAAAGTTTCAGAAAGGCCTGGACCATTTTAGATACTCACTTGCACTTTCTTAGCAGATCCTTGAAAAGAAATGTCAATTTCATCCTTGTTCTAAATGGGTCATCACACTGTTCCCTCATCCCTGCACTTTGAAGACTATATTCCCTTCATTTATACTAGGTCATACTTTTCCTCAGTTTGGCAATCCTTCAATGAGCTTCCAAGGTCTGAAGGGATCCCTAAGCACTCCAAATATGGGGGAAAAAACTGACAATATGTTTGCACACGCATGGGCTAAAAGGATATGGTATGCTTCTTCATGCTGGTCTTAATCACAATAAGGTAATTCCGTCAGTCATATGAAAAACACATGAGTAACAGAGAAATTCAACAGCAAAAACTACCAGGGTTGTTAGTGAGACATTATCATTACAAACCTTCAGATCTAATACTGATCTCAGGGAAAATTCTCAAAAGAATAGTCTGTTTCTAACAAGAATAATCAAAGCACTTTCAGAAAAGTCAGACAATGGAGTTGTTTATATTAGTACAATAAAGCACTCTCTTACCTTCAAATAGTAGTCCTTTTGTACTTTTGAAGTTAATTCCAGATCCTGTGAGGTTTTCTATACTCTTTTAAACCTCCAAATTACTACAGTCATATTTTCTATGGCTTCTTCTCAATTTTTCTGTAATCTATGAGTCAGTCCTTATAACATATTTCCAAGCCCTCCATCCATACTTTACTAACAAGGAGCTGTGACACGGAAAGGGAGGCCGGAGGTACAAATCATAAGAAGCATCACAAACCCAACCAGCATGAGATGCAGTGATGGCCCCTTGAAGACTAAATTTACTGTCTTTAAGGCAGACACCTTTAGCTATCTTGACCTTTTAGATTCAAAGCACAGTTTAGGGTCAAATATTGCCTTTTCATATGGGACAGACTCAGGTTTACCAACAAAAGACTTAAAGGAGTTTTAGTGTCCCATTTGCACAAAACTGTCCCGCTAATGCTTGGTGGTGGCTTAGACCTGGCTGACAGCCAAACTGCCACCCAGCTGCTTGCTGAGTTTCCTTCCTAGTTTGTCCTCTCTTCTACTGAATAGAAGGAACAAGAAGGCTCATAGATCAAGATAAAGACAGGGAGATCACTTCCCAACCACTGCTGTGAGCAAACAGATGCAGCTGGGGAAATGAATTTACTGCTAGTAAAAGTATATTTATTTACTTATTTTTCTGATTTGGTAAGCAGGAAACAAAACCACAAACATTAAAACAGAGGGACAACCCCTCTCCACCCCATTTTTCAGGTTCCACTTGACTCCATCACTGCAGACTCCTGTCCCTCAACCTTGCTAGTGCCACAAGCTACACTCAGTCCCGTCAGCGAGGTGACAAATGTGCAAGGGATGGGTTATGGTCTGTACACTGCAGTTTCTTTCTGCTGCTCCTTCTTTCCTGCACTTTCACTCTACTCCAGAGTGGGCTCTCCACAGGCCATTTCCTTTTGGAATATCCATCTGTTCCAGCATGTGGTCCTCCATAGGCTGTAGTGAATATCTCTTCTGCCACAGAATACCTCCTTCTCCTCCTCACACCTTGGTGTTACCTCTGCCGTTTATCACCTTTTCCTCAACTCACCGTTTTCTTGGCTTTTTCTGCCCTTTCTTGAATGTGCTTCCACAGCTGATGGGCTCAGCTGTGTCCTGCACTGGGTCCACTTTGGAGACAGCTGAGTCTATCTCAGACCAGTCTTGTCCCAGAGAGGCCACCCTGCAGCTTCCACCTTGCCCACATTTACACACACCACATGGTTTTACATATATGATGTAATAATTCAGATGGCTGCATGGGCTCCTCTCGTTTCTCACAATAGTAGGGCTTCCAGTCATCTCTTAATCTAATTTATATGTCCAAAATAGTGCAGTTCAGTAGTGAAGTGGACCACAGGCTCTTTAGTCTAGGCAAGACAAACCAAAGGTCCCAAATTATGCAGGGAGTCATTTCCTTTGTCCTCATTTTAAGCAAGTGACAAGAGCAACCATCTCTCTTCTACTCTTCCATTTACCAAAAATATACTTAAGTGAACAAAGCCAATGTCACTAAGCATCACACTTGACAAAAGACAGTGACAATCCCGCTGGAGAGCACAGCCCTGCAGATGGACTCACTCTACCTTACATTCACCTGGTTTCAGGAATTTTGCTCAGCAGCTGAAGCTTTAAGCTCTTTAACTAGCTCAAATGTATTCTTTGGAGTTTGCCTTGCCCAGGTGATATAAGTGACCTCCTAACCCCCAAACCACTTATGGTATCAGTATTTCTGGGAAAGAAGCAGTGCAACTTATTCTCCCAGGGAAAGGGTGGCTTTTGACGCAGAAGTGTAAATGTGAATGGCAAAAAGCTTCTGTAGGAGCCTAACTAATTTTTTTATTCATGTTCAAAGAAACAGCAACTATCCAGTGGTTATCATCAGTACTGAGCACCTCCTACATGGGTAGCTCCAAGTCACGAATCTGTTTCAGCGGGCACTGCAGAACATGCACCATGAGCCAAATACTATACTGGACAATGCTCTCAGGCACATGGTTTTATTCTTAGGGTTGTCCTATGCAGGGCCAGGAGTTGGACTTGATCCTTGTGCAACCCTTCCAACTCAGCATAATCTATGGTTCTGTGAATTCCACGAATTCTAGTGAAGAGCTTCTATACTCATAATTCCTCAGTGGAAATAAAAGATTGCCTCAACCTTGGTACATTTAAAAGTTGTTTAAAAACTAGAATTTGCCACTTTTGCTCAACACAATGTTTTATTCAAAGAAGAAAAAAACAAGGATCAGGCACCATGTACGTCTCACAGTAGCGATATCAAGATATCTGCTGGATTATCATCACATTCATAACTATGCGTGTCAGATTAAGACCAGGTGTTATGCAGAGAACAATATCGAAAGCACTATGCAATAGGTAAATGAAGTTCAAAGCAGGTCACACTCCTACTCTTGCCTATTTCTGCATTTTTACCCTGTGCCTCTAAAAATCCCTCATTTTCCTAGCTATTATTTCCTTCACACACATATTTATAACCTAAGTTTTTCATTAAGGAAATGAAATGAGTCTGCTAACAAATAGCTCTTCTGAGAGGAGGGGCATAGGAGTAGGACAAGCAGGAAATGCATTGTGCAGCTGATCAAGGGATGTTAAGACATGGCCAAAGTAGATCAATATTGGGTGCCTTGCTTCAAAATTGTGTACAAGGTATTACCCTCTGTCCCCAAAGAGCAACGATCATCCTTTAGCGCAGCTGCTCACTTTACAAGTGATGCCTTTTCAATTAGCTCAAAGGCCAGATTTACCACTCCCTAGTCATAAGTTCACAAGCCCAGTAATAACCATCTTGGGAATCACTGCAAGGCTCCAGACTACACATCACATGATATCCTCTGATGAAGGTTTTATAAACTGAGCAGACACGTAATCTAATGTGTCAAAATACTTTTTTCCTAGACTGACAACAGGAAACCATAGCACAGCCCCTCAGCTTTCTAACCCAGCATGATCATTTAATACCAGCTTCCACTAAAAGTTGGAAAAAAGTACTAAGAAAAGAATTACATATACTAAGTATTGGGATATGAAGACCAGCACCACACTGGAAGGGAACTGAAAGTTTTTGATTGAGAACCTAAACTGATCACACTACTGCTGAAAAAGGATTTTGAAACAGATGTGGTTGGATGACATCTACGTGCAGATGCACCAAGCTGAGCCTACGCAGCCAACCAAGCTCAGAACCAAAGATACCCTAGATGGCTTGCAAAGACCCAACTTGGGTCTATGAGAGAGCAGCAATGCTTACTTGGTGCTGCAGCTGCATGAACAAATCCTCCCAAACACAGCTGAACAATCAGGTGCAAAAGCAGTAAAAGCTGCTTGTAGCTGCGACTTGTGGACTTGTACGTCTGAATTTATATTAGTCTTGGAACACCTTCATGATCACTCATTATAATACACCGGTAGCCCAGAAGAGGCTGTGGGGATTGGTGGGGCATTGCTGAGACAAGGCACAGGCAATGCAATATTCTCTAAGTGCTGCTAACAGATAAACATGAAAAAACCAGAATGGAGCTGAAGGACAATATTGGCACAAAACAAATGAAGGTTAAACTGACGTATATGGATACATATAGGCTTGAAAAGAACTTTAAAATCTTAGGAAAAAATTGATTTTAGAACAGCATTTCAAGAGAAACAGCAGAATCAGAAAACCAGAAAGGATGAGGTAGATTTGATACAGCCAGAAAAGAGGATATGATGGTACAACTGCCTGTGAGGGTAGAAGACTGGATTTGATGATCTAGATAATCCCTTTCCCTGTTCTGTGTTCCTAAATTAAGATGCACAGCCAGCAATCCTAAAATCCTAATCCATTTGTGAAGACCCAAAACCAAATAATGATTATCCTGTCAGAAAGGGAGCACAGGAAACAAATTTTGATCAGAATAAAAACCAATGAAAATTTTTAAACCTGTTTCAAGCAAAACAGTTTCCTAACACGTAAGATAGTCTGAACTATATGTCTTTTTACTTCCAGACTCCAATCAAAATTGAGTTAATCTCCTTTGAAAAAAATATTAACGTAATTACCAGTAACCACAGGAGGACTATAGTTAATTGGGCTCTGCAAAAGTTAAGTTTTAAAGAAATATAAATGAGAAACCACAACCTCCTTGCCTTAACAGAAACACAGAGGAAGAAGGCAAGAATATGGTGCAAGAGCACAACTTTAAGAACTACATTTTTTCATAAAATGAATCAGAAGATTCACACATGTAAGGACATAACAGTTCTTCAAAGGAATAAGTACAAGGAGAAAATTATCCAGTCTCACAACTGGACAGAATCAGTACAGTTATATTTTAACACATCACAGGAAAATACTTCCAGAACAATGGACTGAATTCCTCATGTAAAACCCTGTAAGGGTGTGAAATCAAGTCTTAGCAGTGACTGAATACAATAGTTCTGCAAGAGTGTTATCTGCAGAAAGGTGTTAACAGTTCCATGGTCCCAGGACGATAGATGCTGCAGAGCATAAACTTATACACAGGCTTCCCTCTTGAAATTACCCCTCCTGCCCAACTGTTGAGTTCATTGGTACAACATCACCCCAAAAAAATACACCCAAAAGGAACCTCTACCACTCCTTGACATCCCACTAGTTCAATAGCTTAAATACATTTCAGCCCATCCCAATATTTTTCCACACATGTTGCCTAGCAATATATGAGCAAATCCACTGCTTACTACTGCAAGGGTGTATTAACCTCCCTGTTCTGTAGAGGAGATACAGTTACTTCAATCTAAAACACTGCAGCATGTGCTGCCCACCTGAATTATATAAAAAGATCATTGTCCATTGAAGGCCTAGTCTCTCTGAATATATATTTAGGATGCAATGTGCCTTCTATGAAAGGATAACCTGCTGATAACAAGAGTATTTGTCAAAATTGCTTAGCAATGCACCTAAAGACAGTCTAGATCCTTTCCCATCAAACAAGGGGAAATGCCTACAAAGTTAGAGGATCTCATTCCTGTCACTAGTGAAGACAGTATACTAGAAGTATATTATTGTTCCCTGCAGAACTGATAAATCACTCCATCTCTTTAAGGCTGAGCAGCATCATACTAAAGGGGTTTAAATGATCCAAAACCTGAAATCATGTGTGTGGTACTGGATTTCAGATGAGATTGTCTGAAAATAATAGAATAAAAGAGACATGATAAGACAGCAAAGGAAGCCTGAGTCAGTATAAGACACTTTTCTTTGTCATTCTTAATGATTGCTATTACCCAGCTTCCAGAAACTGCACTCCTAACATCAGTAATTGACAAGAATAAAGAATAAGCTAAAACAAGGGCTGTGTGCGCTGAAAGTAAATTTAGACAGTCAGAGCTAGTAATATATTTGGTTATTAGGTATAGGCAAAACCATGCTTGGCTGATGCTTTACACTAGCCCAAATTATACCAGTTATATGAGGCAGTCAGTCCCTTTCTGTAGGCTACAAATTGCTTAAGCAAAGCACCAAGAAACTAAACGTAACAGAAAAAAAGATATGTCAAGATATTTAAGAGAACGTTCACACTACATAAGCTTTACTTCAACTGGCTTTCAAACTGCGGAAAGCTTTGCAGTCTCTCCATCCCGCTATCCCACTTCTTTTACATAAGGAGATGGAAGAGAAAAATGCTTGTATCATGTATTTAACATAAAAGCTTTTCAAATCAGCGGGAATCCCTCAATTCAATCATGCTTCTCGTACTGAAAGGTTAACTAACAGGAGAGGCTTATTAGCACAAATAATACCACTTCTGCCTTGATCCCAACAACACACAAGCTAAGCAAACTCAGCCTGGATGCACACTTAGGGAAAACAAGCAACAACAACAAAACACCACACAGCACCTGCTGCTGTACAATGGGCTCTCAGATGTGTGGGCAGTCACAGGAGGTGTTGGCAACAGCAGCTTTCCAAGGGCACTACCCTCCTCCAGCTGTAGGTATTGAACTACTCTCTCAGGGGGAAGAAGGGAGCACTGTGAAGACTTTTGATTTAAAAAAAGATGAACATTCAGAGCCAACCAGCTCCAGTTCTGAGGCAACAGCTCTAGTTACATCATTTAATCTCTAAATGCTCAATCTTCTCATTCTATAAGCATGGTCATGTCTACTTTTTAAAGAGCTATTGTGATGTGATTATATAGCTCTTTAAAGTTACATGCAAAAGCATGTTTTAGGCTTTATAATAACTGCTAGGACAATGTTTCTGAATAGAAACTGTGACCTTTTCTGGAAAACTAACAGTAAGAGAAACTCAGAAGAATTAGCCAAACTCCAGTTCAGTGAATTTTCTCCTCAAAATTGTCTCTGCAGTCTCCTGGTAGGAGAGGAAAAAGCAGCATTGCCTTTCATTTCCTATGTAAATCTGCACAGGACAAGTCTTCCATATTTTCTAGAGCAGATGATTTGCATCTCAGAGTCAGCTGCATATGATCAAATTATCTTTTTCCTGCACTGAGTTTTGAAACCTTAAAAAATTCAAGTCACTGCAAACAATGTATACCATTGCTTGGATTAGATCAAGTTTGTTTAGTCTTTTTTTTTTTTATTGTAGTAAGATTCAATAATATGTTCCACTTTAAGATGTTCTTCCTAGAGGTTTAATAGAGAAACAATTCATTTCACCGTAGCTGATGTAGTACAAAACAGTTGTTAACCTCTGATGAGAAGGTTACATCAGATACTAAGCCAGGGTAAATTAAACTGACAATTGCCCTTGTTTAATTGCTTTTGAGTGGTACTCAGTGTGTCTAAATGTACAGTGAATTATTATCCTACCCTGCTGTTATCTATTAACATGAAGATCAAGAAATTTTATTTTACTCTTCTGATGCCACCATAGAGAAGGTGATAAAGGCTTTAATTGCAAACAGATTTAATTTAGAACCTATTAGTGAAATTTATCCAAGCATACAGAAGATAGGTTGTTCTGAACAAGCTTGTAAGTTTGGTGCTTCTTGTAAAGGAAAAAACCCTATATTGCCAATACAGTCTACAAATATTAGATTTTAGACTTTTTATATTTTGATCATAGTGTTTTTTAGTCTTTTTCAGAATGAGCACTTAAAACCTTGCACTTATCTCCTTCAGGTCTTGGTTATTTCAAGAAAAGAACTTCACTGCAGATGGTCTGTTTCTTTCTTTGACTCAGTCAAAGACCTTACATTATTTCAATTCCTTTTTATTCAGTATTTAAAAGAAAAACACTAAGAAGCAAAACCTGAAGTTTCTCTATCAAAAAAGGTCTTAGTATTTCTTTGTTTATTCACTCACTGACAAGACTGTGTGACAAAATGTGAAAATCCCATTATTTGTTCTGAAAGACAAAGTACTGCAAAACAGTAAAGGCAATTCATATCAAATTTTACTGAAATTATGATATATTATATAGCCCTAGATGACATTCTACATAAACATTAGGAGAGAATAAAATAATATCAGGCAAAGCACAGTATTTGTTTATACAGTGTACAAGAACAAGCAATAGCATAATATTTATTGCCATATAGGGTGTTTGTATAGACAAACACTCTGAGATCTGATCATTTAACACCTAATAGCAATTCACAGAACCACAACAAATCCTAAGACAAACTTGTACAAATTAAACAAATTTCAAGCTTCAGAATGTATTTTAAACAGAGACTATATATTTAGGGATGAATCTTTTTCATAGCAATCTCACTAAGGTACTTGCTTCCAATTAAGAGACAATTCTATTTCCACACTTAGACTGAAGTACAAGGGTATGACTTTGCAAGATGTACAACACTAAAGTGGACAAGTGTACATTCTGAAAAAAATGCTGTTAATTCTGTCCACTACACTAAATCAGGACCATCTCAGTAGAAGTCTGCTTCCTTGACAAAGCAAAGCTGTCTTTTAAATCACCAAAAGTAGCACACTTAGTTGTCTGTATCTTTAACACAGGTTTCACAAAATCACCCAAATGTAACTTCCCATTGATTCTTCCTCCATCTCCTCCAATTCTTAATTTTCAGTTTTTGTTGTCCATCTGATTTAACAGTTTTGAGAACCAAACCCCCACATTATTTTCAGATTTGTGACTCTAATCAGGATAACTTGTGGCCCAGCCAGCAATTTTACCATTCATGCCACCATTCCCCTACTAGATCTTTCTTCCATGTCCCTAGCTTCATAAGCTTCAATGACAACTGCAAAAGCACTACGATCTACGCACAAACGGTCACTGAGCGAGGACTTAATGAATCCCTGTATCAAATCACTGAGCTTCCATGCTGCCTGAACGGAGCCAGGGAGCTAAAATCCATCATCTTTAGCCACAGGACATCAGCACACTATTTGCCGCACCGTTGCATTCAGCTATGCATATTCATTCAAACACCTGGTACAGACACTGGCAACAAAGCAGGGACTGAAGCACAAAAGGTCACTGAGATAACTTGATGGGGCATAGTGCCAAATGGTGCCAGTCACAAACAGGCATGCTGGGGTGAGAAACTCCTTAGTGTTCATAGATTGTGTCAACCTGTGACCTCCTACCACAGAGACTCCTTCTAGGGAGCTAATAGACAAAAATAAATCCATCACTCCTATGCACAATGTGAACTACCTAAAATATATTTCAAATAGATTATTAAGCACTCTTTAAAATAAAAACAGAAGTAACAATAACTTTCCTTAAAGCTGGCTTGAAAACTGAAGGTCCATTTCCTTTCTTCAAATTAGTTTTCCTTTACTAATTCTTGTACGCTCCAGGGAACAATAAATGCAGCATGCACAAACACATGGGACTTTGTAGTCCGAAAGAGTTTAGAAAAGGACAGGGAAATACTGAGGGCATTTGGGGACAGGATCATGGAGTATTTAAACAGAATGATTCCATTAAAAAGAAAATAAAATTCAGGATCTTTGGCAATTTTACACCAGCTGGCAAAACTGCCAGTGACGTGCACATCTCAGATTCAGACTTATTCAGCTATAGCTTCTATCAGGCAAAATAACAATGCTGAAGTCATATATATTTGTTATGAGATTTTTTTATTCTATAAACCTGACATAACTGACACATACTTACAATATGCTCCTATTTTTTTGTGCAGATGGTCTGGATATAGTAGCCTACAGTACATTAATTTTTTTTTAAGTACTTGGTAAGGAACAGAGGCCCTTTTCCAGGTCAAGACTAGGTTGACCCTGGCCAGTAACAATGCACCCTGCCACAGCTGCTCATTTCCTTACTCCTTCCCAGTAAGACTGGAGAGAAAACTGGAAGGAAAAAAGTAAGAAAACTTGCACAAGGAGATAAAGACAGTTTAATTAATAAGTGAAGCAAAGCCATATACTTCCCATTGACAGGAAGATACTGAGCCACTTCTGATAAGTGGAGTGTCAACATGCATAAACTTACTTGGAAAGTCAAAGACCTTAAGTCACCAGCATCCCCTCTTACTCTTCCTTTCCCTGCATTTTTTGCTGGGCACATCATCTTATGGTATGGAATGTCGCTTTGGTCAGTTTGGGTCAGTTGTCCCAGCTGTGTTCCCTTCCAAATTCTGGTGCAATGCCAGAATAGTTAATGACTTCTGAATTTACTGAGGTTTATCTTCTAACTTACAAGTGAGCTGTTAAGCTAATTTTACCATGTCCAGTTAGGTATCTTCAATAATAAATCTCGTGCACAGACACATTGTGATGCACAGAAAAAAGCACCAGTATATATGAAGCACCAAGAAACTAATCCCTTCAGCATATACCACATCTGGTTAAACAAAGACAGCAAATGGATTTGCATCTCTCAGTGGAATGCCTGTCATGCCTTTGACAGGGTTTTTGTGACAGAAATATCTTTGTTATCCATACTAGCAATACACTGGTCATCTGCTCAGTTTCATAGCTTTCAGTACTTAAATTACATATTGATCTTAATTTTTTCAGCTATTTCCCCCTTGTCCAGAGAATCCAGAATTCTGGGCAGCCTTTCATCTTCTTGTGAACAAGTTCAAGTAATCTAAAATTAATCAGCCATTAACTAGAAATTACTTTTCTATCCAAGGAAAAGTACTAACTGATCATATGCAAACTGTTAATCTGCCTCAATGTTGATTAACAGAGATACACTTAAGTCATATTCTTGTAATCAACACGAAGAAATAGAGTGCCATTAAGATGCAAGCCTCAGCTGAAGAAGACTGCCATCCTAAGCAAAAAAGCATCCTAAGCAAAAAAAGGAAGACGTGACTTACAACTTGCATGCAATAACATATATAATTACAGACAGGAGGTAAACAGTTGTGATGTCCTCTGTAAGATCCTCAGAACCTGTTTGCCATGCCAAAGCTCAATGCTTGTTAGAGTTATCTATTACTGCTAGAGGACAGTACTGCCACCCCAATTCTTGTGTCGCCAGCACTCTATCTGGCCTAGACAGCTATGTAGAAACCTACTCCACTGTAGATAGAAGTAGGATACTTTCTAAGGTACTGCAGTGTATGTTATCTTATATAAGGACTATCTTGCCAATCCCGATGCTATTACCTTAAATACCATGCAACCTGAGTTAGGTTAAAGACATCCATTAGCTATTTAATTGCCACTTCAAGACCTGACAGATCACAGCTACAAATGTTTATATAAGGTAGATATGATGACACGAGACACTCCACTGAATCTTCACACGCTAACACTAAATCACAAAGGTTCTTCCACTCCTTCACTCAGGTCATTTTCCATCTTGCCTAGAAGGTTACCAGTCATGGTTTCAAGCCTTCAAGAATACACTAATCCCCATGTGGGACCTATCAAAGAGAGTATACTCATAAGCCTCTGCCAGAGAAATTATTACTAACAGAAAGCTACATTCAGACAATTTTTATGCTAATAATCACAGGAGACCTGCAGAGTACTTCCTCAGGTTGGTTGCTAGATCTGTTTTGGTAAAATACGTCTTTAGACAGTTTGTCCTTTTAGACCTTCTAATGACCCAAACAATATAATCTTTTGCTCATCCTCAGTTTCTCAGTCCTTGTTCTCTCCCCTTACCAGTAGGCAGTCTAATCATTCTCTTTCATTAGGGTTGTTCACTCACTCAGCTGAATGTGTTGTAACAAGATGTTGTCTCCTATACCCAGCCTCTCAGTAAAAAAATTTCTTGTTTCAACAAAGAAGCTTTTGTCGTGTTTCACTTTTTGCCGATCCACTGGCTGCTTCACTATAGAACATCTTTCACTGAATATGTGTTTTATATCAACCCATAGGGGCTCAAAATTTGTATAAATTAAATTAGGAGAAGTGTGCAGTTATTTGCTCTTTTGTGAATAAAATGAGGCATGATGTGCACTAAAAGCTTTGGAACTGGTAACTGCTTACGGGATGCTTAACCACTTCTGGCATACTCCAAGAACTGTATCAAACTCAAAGACTTACTCTACACTGCTTTAAAGCCCAGAAAGGCAAGAACAACAGCACTAATCAGAACAGACATCAATGTAAACACAGTCAAAATATGGTGGAGTAAAATCATTTGCAATTACAAAAATTAAACTTTTAAACTTGAACAAACTAAGAGCTCTATGCAAGAACAAAAAGGTAGGCTAACATGGTGAAACATACACTTCAAGATAAAACTAACTGTAATGACAGTAAGCGCAGCTAAAAAGAGAAAAACACGAGACTGAAGCAGATCACTCACTTTTTCATGGTTTATAGTCTCTATAAAATAAAGCAGGCTAGTCCTAAGCAAACCCTTTTCTTTCTACTTTCTTGGGTATAAAAGTGTAACCATATTAATACCTAGTCTGAATTTGGCCTAAGAAAGGCTGAAATATTTTGCAGCAAAAAAAATTTGGATATAGAAAAGTAAAGCACAAACTGCTAATATATTTTTACCTCCATTTATTATCTCAGAGTAGCTGTTAAGTTATTCAGTTCATCATACACCCTCTGGTTATAATAAGGATAACCCTGTGTCTATCCTTCTCCTCATTCTAAATTTTCTGCTTCTGTATTTGCTCAGATGACATGCCACTGCAATTTTGAAGGGAGTCTCCAGGAAACTTCATACAGAGGAGCCAGAATTGTCTCTACAACTACAAAACCAACAACAACAACAAAACCAACCACAGAATAACTGAAAAAAAATTGGCTGAATGTACACATACATTTTCTTCTATTTCTACTCATTCAATTTATCAATGTCTTCTCTGACTCTGGGAAGACTTACTTTTTCCTACACTTATTTGTTAAGAATCAGAATGGTCTACATGAAATTCTGTAGCCTTCCGTTGTAGTCTGGTGCTCCATGACTGATCCCCACTAGCCTGGGTCTACTGAAGCAAATCTCCTCACAGAATCACTAACACTTTTGCCCAAACCTAGAGTTTACTTCTTACAAGGAATTCAGCAACCGGACCAGTCTCACACCATCATTCTGAACACCCAGACATTAGATGGCAGTTTATTGCACTGAACAAAATGAAAGAATGCAGGCTAAACCAGCAGCACACATGAATGAGCGATTTCTCTCTCCGCAGCCATCATCAGAATGATACTGATCACCACCTGCAGCTGTTTTCCTCTCCTCATTTGAGCTCTATCTTCTGCATGTTGTAAAGCACACAAAAAAACCCCCACCAAACAACAACAAAACCAACAACAACAACAAAACCAACAACAACAACAAAAAACAAAAACAAACAACAAAAAAACAAACAAAAAAAACCCAACCCAAAACAAAAAAAGAAAAAAAGAAAAAAAGGAGTGGGTAGTGTAAGGTGAATGAATATATAGAAACATTCAACCACAACTCAGACATACAGTCTTTTAAGTATCCATTGTGAAAGACAATTTCCTGATTCAGGTTTGGACTTGATGCTTTAAACAAAGTGTCAGGAAAAAAACCCAGCAAACCAAAACCAAAATAAAAATAAGGAGGGAGCTGCTCTAGCAACACACGCATTACATGTGCTACAGTCTAGTCACACAAACACCTCATGCTTCATATGCAACATTGATCTGGATGGAACACTATCCATTTTTGCAGGACTGCGCCTTTATACTTCATTGTAAATCAGAAGAGAAAATAGTTTCAGAGGCAGTAATTTTTTGTCATATAAAACAGTCAACTTAGTCAATAAATTTTCACAGTATCTGAAAGGCTCATAATTAAAAAATGAATCCAAACAGAACAACTGTAAATTAAACAAGCAAATATGTAACTTTGTAATAAAATATCTTTTTCTACTTTAAATCTTACAAATAGAAAGAGATCATAATGGACACTCCAGAACATACATGATATTCAAAAAGCAAACAAAATACTAAAAAGTTACCTTAGTAGAGTATGAGCAACTTTTACAACCTTAAAAATGGAATCCAATCTTGATAAATCATAGCCTATACTATGACTTTTGGATTATATTTTCTTTTAGTGATGCACTACGACGGTTGACAATGCACATTAGATAACAATGATTAACAAATACCTTTGTCACCCCTTATCATCAATAGAACACTCAGAGAAGAGTGAGGAGGTCAGAATACAGTAAATAGCGTCTAAAACATAGTCCGTGCATGGAGTAACAAGAAAGGCCACAGAAGAGGTCCCCCCAATACAGCTCCAGTAAAATCCCTGTCACTTTCATTATTACTATTATTATTAAATATAATTGGTCCTGAAAAAGTCAAGTTGCTAAATATAAACAAAATAAATTATATTAAAATTAGACTTTCCTGCTTTAATATGTATTTTCTCATTCCTCTATAATTTACTTTATGATTTAAGTATTTGGTTTTTAAGACTTTATTTTATTATCCATTTCATCTGCTTTCATAGCTCTGATTTACAAATCTATTTATCCCATAATTGTATTATAATTTGATCCATGCTGCTTTGTTTCTCTTGACAACTGAAAATGGCCTAATGGAACATACATTTTGAAGAAAGGAAGATAGACAGAGTGTTTGAACACGACAGCTCAAAGCATGTGGTTGTTTTCAGTCAGTTACAAAAGATCATGCTCTCATGGAAAGTTTGTATGCAATTTGCTAAGTAAGAGGTCCTAAATGGTCTTGCATTTTAAGTGTCATTTAAAGATGTACCTTTAATTTCAGATTTCAACTTTTCCCAAAATAATCCTGATGTAACATCACTTCTATGGCTTTGAGCCATAAAACAGAGGTAAAAAAGTCTGAAGCACATTCGAGAAGTCAATAATACTTTATAAGTTTCTCTTCAACTTTTCTATTGCATGTAGCAGCATGAGCCTCGGACCACATTCTTTATTTGAACAGTTAGGTAGAGTCATTGATAGATATGATGAACTGATACCATACCCAGAAGAGCACAGCAGCATGCCTTTGCTCCTCATGAATGACTGGCAAATCCTGCTAATCCACCCGGACCACAAAGGAACAAGAGAAATTATAGCTGAACGAGGTCTATATTTATCGTTAGTGAACACTTTCAGGGATGAAACTGGCCAAACTACATAGGAAGTATTCAACAGAACCTTTAACATTAATATCAATCACAATTAGTACATTTTATTTAGATGTCTGAAATGACCTGAAACTAGCACCATGCCATACAGAGTAGTTTGAAAAAAATACATGGGGAGGAAGCAGAAAAGCTTTCATTATTTTCTTTTTCAAAACTAATTGGAAAGAGAAAGCAACATTTTTATTTTTTTTAAGAATGCTTAATCTCAGGTTCAGTGCATTTGTTTCATTCTATTCAGCAAAATTTGTTACTATTTTTAAAAAAATCTCTCATTGAAAAGTTCACTTAAGGGTGAAGAAAGGTAGATATTTGAGACCAAGATATAAAGAAAAACTATGTGCCTTCATCATTAATGCTGAAAAGTCCCAGTGTGCAAGTTCTTATCTTAATGCAGGATTAAAATTTATTTTTTGGTACTTATGTGTGTTTCCTCTCTTCCTTTCACGGACTGCCGCAAGGAAGAGTCTGACTTTCATTTTCTCTGGAATATCCCACTAGGCATTCAAGAGCAACAAGATTCCATCTCAGACTTTTTCTAAGACCTTAGCAAAATTTATATCTCTGCACTTCTCCTCACATGCCAGGAACAGTCTTGCTCAGACATATCCAGTCACTTCTGCTTAATGTGAATCACAGAATTCCAACTCATTATGTTTAGCACTGTTCATTTTTATGAAGTCTTCTGGAGTTCTCTTTGTTTTGCTTTTAAGAAGGCAAGAAAACATGTCTTTCTCTTAAAAAAAAAAAAAGCCAGGATTTGATTTCATTTTCATTCTAGCACAAAATACAAACTAGATATTTGGATATATCAAAAGAGAGAAAAACCAGAATTGGTGACAGTCTAATGGCTCAAAGCCATGTGCTAACCCATTCCAGGAAATCTGAATTTTACAACAGGATTCAAAATAAAACCACTTAAAATGCTGGCAGTAAGTAGTAGCCTTGACCCTTGTTTCTGGTTGTTTCAGAACCACCCTGTCATATACCCAGTGCTTCAACACAATTCTGAGCATGGCAAACTCCAGCAGCAGAATAAGGCCCTTTGTCATTCCCATTAGGTCTGTTTTGGCCTGTGGCATTCCTCCTGTTTACTTATACCTTCAAGGTATATCATGAAATGTTAACAACTCCCCAGCTCATTCAAAACTTGCAAATGGCCCAATTCCCCTTCCACTATGAATTAACACATAGAACATTGCAAATAACGTGAACATGAGTAACATGACCAGCTTCTACCTCCAGTAAACCGCTTGGCTATTTTTCAAAGGAAGACAAAGCAAACAACCTCTTCTCCTCCCAAAGCATCACAAAAAGTACCGAACTCCAAAAGTTTCCAGTTCTAGTGTTCTCATTTTATCAAATAATTCAAGTTTCCCTAAAGCCACCTTCACTCAAGCTCTCACACAAAAGTCTATTTTTTTCTTGCAAAGCCATGTTGTGCTAACATCAAATTCTTATTCTTTTGAACCATCCTGCTAAAGCAAGCATCAGCTATATCAGCTTGAGGATCTGTTCTGTTCTCACTTAACTTTCTTAGTGTGGAAAAACCAACACTCTATCACTCCCTTTTATTCTTTGCCTTCCAAAAATAGTAATACTTCACCATAAATTCAGCTGTATTCAGGACTGTGCATATGCCACAGGAGATTAACACTGATGCAAAATGTTTCTTTAATTTTTAAATCCTATTGCTATTGAATCACATAAGGCTTTTGAATTTTGTTTGTTTCCTCTCTCTCCAATTTCTTCTGGCATCAAGACTTAGTTCCCTGTACATTCCAGACAGTAATTCTACAAAACCCTAAAGAACTACTAAAGGCAGTTCAATTTGATGAGTGCTAAAGACAAAGAAAGCAGAGAATATGACACATGCTATTTTAGAGTAACAGTTTTCTTCAAATGCATATTCAGTTAACAGAAACCCAGGTCTGGCACAGACATGGGGCTATCTCTACTCACTATGTGCAGCTGCAGGAAGTCACCGAGCCCAGGGGCACTGTCGATCCGAACAAGGATGCCATCCTTCACTGTTGTGCTGAAGCCCACAGCAAGACGGTCTGTCCTCGTGCTCGGTCTATCGTTAGCTGGCCAGGTGTACAGGATGAGACCACCACTCTTCCCAAATATATATGTGGCACCAGCTACAAAATATAAAACCAAAGAAAAGTGTCTTACTTACTTATTTGCCAATTCTGGTGGTAATGCTTTGTCTTCCAAGAACAATTCAAGCAAGCACATGCTTTCATTAGTTACAGTGGTGAAATTAATGCCTCCCCCTGGCAGGCCCGATGTAGTACATTATTAGTTCCTAAATAAAGACAAGCAGCATTTAAAATAAAGTGAAGAGTTTATCAAGATGATTTATCAAGAATGAATGATTTCATTAGTGCTAATAACCCCAGACAATGCTGGATAGGACAATGCTTTTCAGGGGGGAAAACACAAGCCACTTCTGTTTCAAAGGCAGGGGATTCAGTCTTACAAGGGGATTTAAAGAAAATACTTGGCAGTTGACCGTGAGGTTGGACTTGCCTTCAGCTGAAGACTAGTCCCAACAGGGGAAGCCTATCTTTTTCTCAACACCACCTAAGATGTTTTGTTCTCTAGTCCACATATTTGCAGCACTGTTCATCTCTACAGTGAGCCTGGGAATTTGTTCCTTGCCCTTATTTTTAAGGACAATAGCAAACCTCTCCCAAGCTGAACACTGTCCTCCCACATTCATGAGGGCCATCTGAGCTGAGGAAGACATACACTCAAGTGAGGAATTACTGTCGCAGATGAAGAAGCTGAGAAGCGAAAGTGTTTGGAGTTCACATTCTGACTTGTACTCAACACCCTGTGTTAGGAGCAAGATTTTATAACTCAGCAGTTATAAAATCAGCTCCTGAGCTTTCTTGGGAAATATATCTAAAATTCCTGTCCTAGACCCAAAACTGCAGGCAGGCCAGGAACAACATTTCTCAGCACTGCAGCCAGTTACTGCACCTCATTTTCTGAGCACTATTATAATGGTTATATAATAGTAAGCAAAAATAACCAGCTTCCATTAGTGCAACAAGGACGAAATATCTGTAGAAAGTACAGGCAATTACAGGGTACATTTTCTAATATGAGTGAAACTACAACTGATGATGCCTTTTTTTTTTTTCCCACCATACCAACATGAAACCTGTATCAAGCAATTCTGAACAGAGCAAATGTAGTGAGATTCAGAAATAAGAATCATTTAGGGGTAACTTCTACACTTGCCTACAAAGCTGCAGCTTCACTAAAGCTCTTTATGACCCAAATTCCAAATAAATGCTACATATTAGTAGAAATAATTGATACACTCCCCCCATGCTAGAGAGGCTTCCTCTAGACATCTCAGAACACATTACCAAAACAGACATCAAAAACTCAGCCAGACAGGAATGAAATGATTTGCGAATGGCTGACTCAATGACATAGCGAAAACAAACCACTTTTCCTTCTTTCCAGACCTGTGCATATCCAACAGAATACACCCTCAGAAAATTAAGACAAATGTGTCTGAAATCAGGGTTAGATAGGAAATTTCACTCAGAATTCTGAATTAACAAAAGAGCACGTTGGCATTCTGAAGCTGTGCACATATATTATTTCAGTTTCAGAAAAGTTAATTTTACAGATAGAACTTTGAAGTCTAGATAGAGGGTGCATGACTAATGCAAGATGTGTAGAAATGGGGTTTGTTTGTCTGTTTGTTTAAACAAATCCCCAGCTGTATCAATAACCTTATGGTTGGATAGACAGAGATGACCAGGTAGTGAATTACCTATGCCTTCCCCCCACACACAGGTATACCAATAGCCCCCTAAAACTATGCTACAAATATACCACTTCAGTTTAACACTTCATTCTATAACTTCTATGCGTATTTGCATTACTGACCAAAACTAGGCACAGCAAAGTGTTAAGCAAAACATGATTTACTCATTCTTGATGGCTTTATAGATTACACACCACTATCAAAATTACTCTCACTTGTTCTTCTCCTTTTCTTTGTAATGGTTTCAGGCCCTTCAGCACCAAAAACAAGCTTGGAGGAACGTTCTTCACTATTTATGAAGTTGAATTACTTCTTTGCCTAAGAGCCATTTGGCTGCAGGTAGACCATGTCAGTCCTCCAGTGAGAGCCACTTAGAAACAATTATGTCCTCATAGGCCTTTCATGAACTTTAACTGCTTAAATAGATCTTATTTTCTCTTCACAGAGCACAGATTTTGCTTCTAAGCCTAACCTGAAGATATTGAGTACTTTGGTACTGAGGTACCAAATGTTCCTAAAGTAAGGAGCAGAGATGACACAGTAAAAATCTACCTCTGTTGGCTCTTATTTCAGTTTTCTGTGAGATGGCTCTACATAATGCTTCATGAAGACACGTAGTGCTCCAGTTCAACTGGCAATGTCAACTCGTTCTGGAGTTCAGCTTGCCCACAGGGTGCCCAACTTTACCTTAAATGTATCAGGGTTTCCCTGTGATGGATTTTGTAGTCATATACTCTGGCAAGGCATTGAGCTCTAGAAACAAAGATAATTCTGATGCAAGAACCAGAGAAGCATTACCCAAATAGACCTGTTAGTAGACGCCAGGTGGCCAGCGGTTGTTTGCTTATTGTCCAGGTCAGAAATATCTGCATAATGACAGATGGGCCACTTGTTTTACCTGTGTATAGCTTAATACACAATAATTTGTTGGATACATCAGCATCCCTTCACCACCCTTTTGAGGACATACACGATACCCATCATCACATATTAATGTTGTGCCATTTTCACCCCTCCAAATTATGGGGGGGAAAAAAAAAAATCAACCCAATCCGAAAACACAAGGTGTAAACCTCAAGTAAAGGTGGAAGTACAACAAGAGTTATAACCACATTGTAATCACATAATTAAAAAAACAAGAAAACCCAAACCCTGCAACACAAACACGCCTGACTTCAATATTTCTATTTGACTGGAGCAATCATGAGTTATAGAGTCTGAAACTTCAAGAGAATTTAACATGACAAACAGAATTACAACCCTGGACTTCATGAAAGGAGATTTCAGCTTCACCAGAACTTGTCAAGGCCTGAACAACTCTATCTGCTTTAAGCTACTGTGAGTGACCTGGCTGAACCAGTTCACCTCCAGCAGTTCCTTCTGATCTTAAACCAATAACTATCCTTACTTTGTGGTGTTGCAGAGAATTGCAGAATAAGTAATTGAAGAACTCTGATTAAAAAAAAACCATGGTGATATGAAAGTCTGTTATCTTGAGATATTCTTGTTGTACCCAAGCTTCATTACAAATCACTTCATTAGACAAAAACACATACTTTTTTCCCAGGACACTTTCTATCCAATAGAGACAGTAGAAAGGGTTAACTGCAGCAACCCTGCATGGGCACATAAGTACAAGTTGAACATAGTATAGATGTTATAGTGCATATTTTTACAACCAAAAAGTACCTTCAAAAGCTGCAATAATTGCTTAACACCAAAATTCATGACCAGGGTGACACATCTCTTTGTGACATTGTCGTGGGCAAAACAATCTCAGCTGGGGTAATCTCACTTAATTGGTTTTACTGACAACTAACACACATGGTTAATTACTGATTCAGGCATTGGGGAGCAAGGTCAACAAACAATTAAACACTTTGGGGAAGTTCCTTCCTCCCCCAAGCTCAGCTGCAGGTCACCAGCTCTCCTCCCCCTTCATCATTTCCCCTCCCTCCACCATGCAGTGAGACAATAGGTGGTGCAGAAGGTGGGAGTCACTGCACAGGTTTCTTTCCACCCTTTCTTGATTCTTACTTACTTTCTGTGCTATAGCATCTGATAACCATGAGATGCAGCCCCTCAGGGACCTCCTACTCCTGTATGTATTTTCCACAGGCCTCAGGGCCCTTAGGGATATCCCTGCTCTGGCACAGGCTCAGTTCTTTTGGGATTGTCTCTGTCCTGGGCTGCAGACCTCTCCAAGGCATTCCTCATACAACATGGAGTGCCTCTTTTCAAATGAATGTATCTTCAGCATGTCCCCATCAATGTTCCCTTCAATATGCTTCTCCCTGAACCTTGTTCTGTGCCTCCCCCCTTGGTGCATTCTCCCATGAGCCTGACTGGAAACAAATAGGAAAAAATCCCTATTGTGACCAGCCCAGAAGCCCCATGCAACCTTGGCACAGATTACCTCAGGAGAGGGTATTACGAGGGACCCAAAAGGGCATTGTTGGGCTTTTGGGACAGCTGCTATGGAGAGAGAGAAAATTAAATAGCTGAATACCTTGCTTGGTCTCTTATACCTTCTGATGTAGGACTGCTGAAGGTTGAAGAACAGCAGGTACCAATCGCTATCCCAACAGCGCGCCATCGGCAATACCACACCAACCAAAACTGTGATCCCCATCAATAAGATGAGTCATGAACTAGAGAGTCAGGGAATGGTCAGCAAGACTCACTCACACTTTAATAGTCCTATACGGCCAGTGAGTACATCCAATGGAGTGTGGAGGCTGACAGTGAACTATCAAGGCCTGAATGAAGTTGCACCACCAAGTGCAGCTGTGCCAGATGTGCTGGAACTTCAATACAAACTAGACTCCAACACAGCAAAATGCTGCCACCACTGACATTGCTAATGTCTTTTTTCCCATTCCTTTCACAGCAGAGTGTAAGCCACTTCCAGGGGCATCCAGTACACCTGGAAATGAATGTCCCAGGGGTGGAAACAAAGCTCCACTATTTGCCATGGACTGTTCCAGACTGCACTGGAAAAGGGTGAGGCTCCAGAACACTTGCAATACACTGATGACATCATCATATGCAGGAACACAGCAGAGGAAGTTTTTGAGAAAGCAGAGATAATTAAATTCTCCCAAAGGCTAGTTTTGCAGTAAAGCAGAGTAAGGTAAAGGGACCTACCAAGGAAATTCAGTTTTTAGGAGTAAAATGACAAGATGTATGTCATCAGATTCCAACAAAACAAAACAACAAAATATCAGCTATGTCCCTATCAATCAGTAAAAAAGAAACATAAGCTTTGCTAGGTGCTGTAGCTTTTTGGAGGATGCATGTTCTAGATTACAGTCAGATTTTAAGACCTCTCTATCATGTAACCCAGAAGAGGGACAATTTTAATTGGGGTCCTGAACAACAACAAGCCACCTCCCATTTTGTGCCTACGTTATGGTCCTACTATATTTTCTGTTTAGTCCAGTAGTACTGATGAGTCTCTTAGGATATTTTATATGCCAGTGTAAAGGTCCTAACATGTTTTTTAATAATCATAACCTTCTGCTATTTAATAAGAAGCTATCAGTTCAACTACATGAAAATTTGTGATGATAGCATTTTGCTCTTCTTTCTTGGCAAGAAACTGAAATTTAGCTTATTTTCAAGAAGCAGTGTTGTCAAAGGATGAAATCAGTAACACATTATACATGACCACAGGTTACATGAGCAAATCAAGAGTCAGTTCACATCAGGAAGGAAACCTTGTTAGCACCTGTAATTAGCAGCCCTTTAATTACCAACCCTCTCAAGGTATAATTAAATAATGGAGATGTGATAGTTTATATAGACATTCAAAAATTTGCACATTCAAAAATCTGCACAAAGTCTCAGTAAAAAAAGGCAGAGCTTTTCCCAAATTTACAAAAAGGTAAAGTAATGGTGACCCTTATTGCACCTGGACTAGGCCATCACCAGAAAAGGCACTAGTAAAGGAATTTACGTTAGAATACTAGCAGGAAAGCAAGTGAGAAGAGATCAGTCATACATCTGCAGAAACTCAGTAAAGGCACAAAATGATGCTTCCTGCTGCAGCAAATTATTTGGTCATGTAATAAAAAAAGCAGTTCCAAAACACATGGTCTATAAAGAGCTATTCCGCCCTCACAAGTGAAGATGAACAAGGCAACAAGGAAGAGCTGCTAAGACCAATTTCTGTTCTAACAGAAAACTCTGACAAAGCAGATTGGAGGTTTTGCCTGAAATCTATCAGACTGATCTGATCACTGCCCCCAAAATTAAGGTCTCTACCATACGTTCACAGCTTAAGGTAGACTGCATATTTGACCACTCAGTTTCCAGAGAAACAACTGTGGCACAGCTCTTCAAGCCTTAACTTGGCCAGACAGTTCAGCATCTTACGTGTAGCATCTTGCTACACTCTCAAGAAAAAACAAGCCGTGTTTTGACCACCAGTTCTAAGGGAGGGTTAAAGGAAACAACACACACTTCACCAACCAGAGAAGAGCACCACCATAAGTTACAAATGGCTTCTGTCTATTGCTCCCCAAAAGTTTATCACATGACAATGTAGACAATAAAGCATCAGTTGAAATCTGTACACTGCCAAAAATATGTACATGGCTGAGTAAAAAAATAAAGCTTCTGACAGCAATTTTTTACAACCTAACTCACTCTGACCACATCAAACAGTCTAGAGATGATCTCACAGGTGTGCCAATTTTGAGCTTCTGCAGTTTTATTTACTTCCATGGGTGTTGTCTACTAAATGCATTGCATTCAGCATAATGCAGCTTCTTTGCCCTGCAGTTACATGATAGCAATACCAGCTACTGTTATAGAACAAATTAAAAATGGAGAATTAAAAAAAAAAAAAAAAAGACAGAGGTGTCCCATTCCTTCTGCCCTTCTGTATTTACCAAGGCACCAATCTCGACAGCAGTTATAAACTGTTGTCCTACTGCCCTCAACACGGAACTTCAATTACATAATTATCCTAATTTTTATTTTAGTACTCCTCTTCCTATTCCTCTTCACATCGCACCAAATAAAAAAGTTCTTAGACAAAAGGACTAATGAACTGTCAGGAACCAAAAACAAGCTAGACATCAACATCTCCCCTGCTTTCAAGCACATGCACCAGTGTTCTTACATTATACAAATGATCTGCAATATCAGGATTTCCCAGGGACAACTTTTGAGTTACTTTCACTCAATCGCATACACATCAAGAAATGCAAACCTAGTCAAAACTGAGTGTCATCAATCAGCATGAAAAGTCCATGTCCTCCTTCACCTAAAGATCCTCTCAGGCACTTGTACATCTCTGTGACTCAGTTGCTGTGTTTTCCACACTCTGAGTTAAAATACAAACATCTGCTTAATTATAAAAAAAAAAAGGGGGTGGGGGGGTGTGGAGGGAAGGGAAGGGTAATGCTGAAAAGGTTTCAGAGTATCTGACAATCATCATCTAGTTCATTTGACCATTCCATCACAGGATCCATCGTAATACTTTCTATGATACAACAGCTGAAACATCCTTTAATTTCTGAAGAGCTTTAAAATTGCCTAAGAGAAAAAAAAACTTAAAGCCATGGAAAATGCAAAGCTTGTGAACTTGCTCATGAGTCTCTTTTTACCTTCAGGCTGCTTGCTCTTCCCTTGACAAGCCCTCTGAGACTGCAACTGAACATCACACTCGTCACAAAAAGCAGACATTGTTTGGCATGAAACGGAAATTCCCTTCTTACTTTAAAATATGAAGGAGCTTTTTCCTGTACAAAAAGGAGGAGGAGCTATTAAAGCTGCAACACAAAACAGAAGCAGCAATTCGGATCATGCCTACTTTCTGTGTTTGTCTTTTTTAATGACAGCAAATTAATACGAGTCACTTTCCTCCCAGTATGTGTGCATCAGCCAACAATCGGATTAGACAGTATGCTACTTCTTGTTAGTTACACTGCATTAAAAAGATTGGAAGAAGAAAAGAAGGAGTACAGAAATGTTCCAAGAACTACAAGAAGGTCCAAGATATCTGTAATTCAAGCATAAGCTTTCTCCAAATCTGGCATGCTGTAAAGATTGAGATTTTTCCCAAATCTGATTTTGCCATTGGACATGTTGGGGATGTTTATCATCTCAGAAGGAATTTAGGGATTAGCTGCTGTCTAAAACAGACCCAAGATGACCATAGGCACACCATCTTAAATGTAACAGATTGCAACTCTCAAAATATTTCAGTAATACCTTAATTTCCATTATAACAACATGATTAGTCAAACAAGGATCATGCTGGTTCATTATCATGTCTTCAGCACTGGTCCTAAGTGGATACCCAAGGAAAACTAAGAGTAGAACAAGCCGATTTCCTTAAAGTATGCATCCAGAGCATGAGTCTTCTCATCAATTAACTCAGCCTCATGTGGTCTGTTTATACAGTAATCTCTAAAAGATCTAATTTTCAAGTACTTATCCAGTCTCTCCCCGAATACATTTAGTTTTGCATTCACAATAATGACTTACAAACCTTTAGCAATGACTCACACAAATCTGCCTGCGTTGTAGCAAGTTAAACATTAGCCAGCGGAAGCAGCCTACAGCATCTTGTACTCTATGAGCAGGACCTTAGGCTGTTAGTAGATGAAATGATTATTGCCCTTGACTCAGTGCTTGTTAGACTGCATCCAGAGGAATGCATCTAATTTTGGATTGACAAACTTGGGGCAAGTTCAGTGAAGTGCCACAAAGATGGTCAGGTGGCTGAACTGCCTGCCTTGTGAGGAAATGCCAAAGGATTTGGGCTGTATCAGCTTGAAGATGACACAGCTTCAAGGGGACCTAAGGACAGCCTCAGAGCACCTGCAAGGAGGTTATTGAGAAGCCAAAGGCAGGCTCTTCACAGTGGTGCACAAAGCACAGGATGCAACTGGCATAGTTTGAAGTGAGAGAATCTGACTCTACAGGAGGAAAAAGCTTTATTCTCACAAGGACAGACAGGCAAACAGGTTGCCCAAGGAGATTTTGCAGTCTCTGTGTGTGTAGGTTTTCAAGACATGACTACATAAAACCCCAGGCAACCTGATCTGACCTCACAGCTGACCTTGCTCCAGGAAAGGGTTTGAACTAGAGACTTCCTGAGGTCACTTTCAGCCTGAGTGAAGAAGAATCACCTTTCTGTGTGAAGAATCATCTTTTTCATACTTGATCTTGCTAAATAGATCACATGTTCCCTAGTTCTTGTTCCGTAGGGCATAGTAATCTGTTCTTATATCTATCTTCTTAGTGTCAATCTTGCCTTCCAGACTTTAATCATACCAGCACCCTCAATCCTTAAGTCATTTCTTTCAGTAAAAAGACCAGTTGTGTCATCAAATTCAGCCCCCACAGCTTAAGGCAGCCAGACGAAACATATCAATCTAGAAAAAGTCAACGAAGACAATTCTTCCAGGTCTTTTTTTTTTTTTTTTTCTTTTCTGCACACTACAGAGTAAGAAAAACATTTAAATAAAACAAAAACCACAATGCTCACAACAACTGTAGAAAATAAAAGGCTTAAAACCACTATGCACCAGAAGAAGAAACAAAAGAAGATACAAACACAAGAGAAATATGAAATTTGCTGGGTAGAACTGCCCAGAAAAGTGTGACCTTTGCAGAACAGCAGGACATGTTTACTGGGGTCCAAGTTATCCACCACCTGCAAAGAGACTTCATTAGGTGCAACTGTGATAAATTCAGTAAAGAAAGAAGGAACTGTTTCTTAGGTGCATTCCACTGCCAAAGAGGAGATAGAGTCAGGATGCAATTTCTTATTTCTTGGTATTTCCTGATAAAAGAGCACACAAAGAGGATGTCCTTCAAGAAGCCCAGAAGGCAGCATGCCAGAGGAGCTGAATACAGAGACTGCTGTTAGCACTGAGGAGCACAGCAGGATTCATAGCTCACTTGGGGCTTGGAGGAAGAATAGATGTTAGTTCGCTAAAGTTTTACAGAATCTGAATGGTAACAAAATGGCCTAGCCAGGATGGATGGAAGCCGAACTGTTAGTATTGATCTCAGCCCATACAACTCTCCACTAAAGAATCTTTTTTCTAGTCTTCATCCTTAAGCTACAGTTTATTACATTAAAACAAATAAACCACCAGGAAAAAAGCAAACTAAAACAAACAAAAACCCCAAACATTGTAAACCAACCAACCAAAAATTCTCCCCAAACCCAAAAAATGAACAAAAAGCCACACCAAAACCAAAGCAAAACAATACCACAAAAACAACTCCTGTTCTCTCAGTTTTGTTTAGCCACTTCAAGTTTAAGTAGCGTAATATCTTGTATGACCATTTGTGACTAGAAGGGTTTGTTTAACTGTAGGCAATCCTTCGCTCTCCTTACATACCTGTTCACATTTCCTTAATCATAGATATCGAAACAGAAAATACAGTTTACATTTACTGTCTTCACTGCAAAAGACTAAACCCAGTTTTCAGTCTTGACAGATAAAACAAAGTTGGTCTAGAAATGGCAGCTATTAGGTATTCAACAGAGCCTCAGAAGGTAAGAGTTTTACCAAATATAATACACTAAATCAGCAGAAGAGCTTGGAATAAGAAGCAGGTTTTCAGATATCTAACCTTTTGCTGGTCATTACATTTCAGCAGTATGCTTTTGAAATAAACTTCCTGATCTATCACCACTTGCCATGCTTTGGTTCACATCACAGCAGTCTCTGAGTACACAAACTTGATTCCTTTCAAATAAAAACCAACTGGAAGATGCACTCCACTTTTCAACCAGGTATCAGTCTATAGTACCAGACTAGAAACAGTCCAAAGTAACACTTTAGAAGCAATAATTTCTGCGGTTTAGATCTCAGGTCCTTGATATTAAATTTCATTCTGAAAACCCACTCTCATGCTCATTGCTCTTGGAGGCACAGCCTAGTCTTGTAGTACTAAATGGGGCTGTTTTGACCCATCAGGGAAAGAAGCTCAGTTCTGAGCTTTTTGACCTCACCTCAAACCTAACATTGTCCCTCACAAGTACTGGAAAGCCAGTGATGAGAAGAAATCCATTTATAGAAGTTCACTATTTCCAAGGCTCTCTAACCTTCCCCAAGGTCACATAGCAGGAGGGTAAAACCAAAAAGTATCCAGAGCTAGTAATACAGCATGTAAATTAGTCTATGTAAATGACATGCAGCTTTTCTTGCTGTTACCTTCTCTTCTTGCCAGGGCAAGATGCTAGGGCATCCACCTCTAGGAGAGATGGACATATGCAAACTTTATACAGGCAATCTGTTAAAAGTACCATGCCAGAGTAAAAGACAAGTATAATGGTTGTTTAATCATTCTCACCATGAAGTGCCAATTCTTTAGTGTCTTATGACATTCATGAATGATACAGAAGGCTGGCATGATGCATGCAGAGCAATTCCGACTGACAGATACTTTCAGAGAATTTATATCCCTCTCACACTCCCAGGACAAAAGGGCTCTTGAGCTATCATTTGTTCCATGAGAGGATTTACAGTCTTGCCAGCAACTCCTTTTACCTTACTCTGTAAAGCGTTTATTTTGATATACTGATTGTGATCATTCAAGAACAACTGTATCTGAAGAAAGTCAGCAGGGGAGAGAGAAAGCCGAGTGGTTCTGAATAACTTGCTCACCTTGACCTTCATTCCCCTCAGCCAGTTTGCTTTCTCTTTGGTATCAGTTCTTTCCCGGCATCCTCTGCTATCCCACTTACAAACGTAGTATCACTCAGGGGAGACATCTTATCTCCCATGCCTGGCTACCCTTCTTTCACGGTAAAAGATATTTAGCCACAGAAGCCATCCACCATGGTCCTTTCCTATTACCGCACTGGAAAGCACCTCAGCATCACAGTTGTTACACCACACTAGAGCAACCTTCATCTTACAGTTACACACAGCAATGAGATGTCTCCTGCCATGGGATTCAGTAGCAAAGGAGCACCTGGACCTTATCCAGAAGAGCAGGGTGATAAAGCCATGCAATGCCACAGTCTCAACAGTACTTGGAGGCTAAGATATTCCCACTGCCATGATGAACATATCACCATCAAATATGCATTGCATGAGATATTTTAGCAAATGCAACACTTCTTCCTTCTGGCAGAGACTATCAGTAAGTCTCAAGACTTTGATATTCAGCCACTCTCTGCAAGTTTTTCCATCACTATTGTCTCATGAGAAATTCACCAGTTACAATCTTGACTAAAATACATCTTCGCTGAGAGGCCCTGAGTCTGTGGCCTTCAGCTGCACAAAGCAATAGCATGTGTCACACAAGTGAGGATAATGAAAGGTCTGTGAGCTGATCACATCGATCTAACAACAGCAGTGATTTCCCTACACTTCATTTTGAAAGTATTAGCTGACTTCAGGCAGAGAAGCAATAAGCTTCTGTGACTATTACAGATAATATCCATAATATCATCACAGAGAAGGATATTATATTTTCTTACACATTTTAAATTATGCTTTAATGCTACATTTTTGCAGCTCTGTACAGTATTTGATCTTAAATGCCCTGGTCATGTCCTGTTATGAAGGGGGTCTACACAGATTAATTGGAGAAATTTAACTTGCTTGCCTTTGAAATTAATCTGTAATTATATTACAAGATGATGCACCATATCACCACACAGTGCTAATGCGGACCAGTGATAGCTACTACCAAGCACCTACCTAGACATGGAGAAGGGACTTCCTAAGTTGTGAGTGAATCATATGGTATTTAATGGGTACTGTTAAGAAGTTCTACAGAGATAAGTTAAATTAACAAGGCTGAAAAAAGGGCAAAAATTGGGTAGGTCATGTCCTGTTAACCTCTTCTCCACCACCTACTCCTACTCTTCTCTTACTGAGAAACTTTGATGAAAATTGATTGAGATTTTCTTCACTCACATTTGAAGTGTGTATTCATCTTCACCTCTGCAAGTGGTGAACCTCAGTATTTTAGTTTCAGTCTCTACCACTTCATTGTGAATTGTCAGCTGCATTCTCAATAAAGCACTTAATTACTAAATCATTTATTTGGGAGACAACACAGAGAAGAGTTCTCTTTCAGGTACACCTTTCAGGATGTCAGAGACACAGAATTCTATATAAAGCTCAGATCTGTGCTCCCTAAGCAAGGGGGAAAAAAAAAATCTTTCTCAAATAAGCTGGAAAAGTAAATCCCAGTCTATCTTTTTTTTCCCTCTCCTGTGCTGTAACCGCAAACTATTGATTTACCTCTAGCTCTTTCGCACCTTTCACACGCTTCAATAATACAGAGGATTTGTTCTTCATCCTTTCATCTCCAGGCCTGGAATGCCTCTTAAGCCCTCCGTTAAGGGTCACTCATTCTTCCTCAAACTACAACACTCGCATCCTACAGACCGCCACAGGTGACAGCTAAAGAGACATGTAAGTAGCACATAGGCTCTTACCTCCTGACTTCTTGGGCAGGTGAGACACAAAGAAAATTTTTATAAACCCTAGTTATTCAAACTTTTGGTCACTTATGTTTGATCTTTTGTAAGCATCCTTCTGAATGCAATATAAAACCAGCAAAATATGGATAAAAAGTAATTTCCAATGCTTGCACCTTGCAGGAAGCACTGAATAATGCTGACAGTTCCATCAATCCCATATTCTCATAGAGAACAGGAAACATATAGGCCTTCACACCTCAGATGCCTAGAAACAAAGAACCAATGAATAATTGAAAGGAACATGTAGAGATCAGGTAGTTTTCCCTCTCCTCCAACTCAAAGCAAGGCCAATGAGAGCAGAATACTCACGTACTACTTCAGATCAGTTTTGAATATCTCAAAGAAAGGACATTCAACAACTACTTCACTGGCAACCAGTTTCAGTGTTTTACCATCCTACTCTTTAAATTATGATTTTCCACATTTCTTCTCACACTATTTCTGTGAGTCTCCAAGAGGGTCTTCTCTATAAACTCCTAGTCTGATACTTAAAGGCAACCATAGCATTTCTTCTCTCTCTCCACTTTGGGCGGAACAAACCATGTTCCCTCAGACTCTCATATTTCATGTTTTTCAGCACTTTGATCACCTTGGTGGTGTTTTGCCATGTGAAGCCCAAACTTGAACGTAGGATTCCAGATGTAGTCTCACAAGTACTGACTACAGTGGTGGAAACCATTCCCTTGCCCTGCTGACTGCATTCTTGCTAAGGCAGATCACCAAGTAACTGGCTCTCCGAAGAGGGACACACAGCTGCTTTCTTCCATTCAGCTGGAACATGTCCTGTTGTCCTGATGCACAGGAGCTCTCCATAGATGACTTGGCATTTGCTTTTGTCAAATTTCATAAGATGCATTGTGATAATCCCATTTCTCCAACCTGCTGAGGTCCCTCTGAATTACAGCTCATCAACAACTGTCCCCAAGTAGGTAATTTGCAAACTTGCTGAGAGTATTCTGAGTACTGTGTTGTACCCAGGTCATCAACACAGACATTAAACAGGACTGACATCAGCATCGACCCCTGAAAGGCATCACTAGTCATAAAGTGCCTGTTGAACTTTCTATCAGTGTGCACAGCCCTTTGCACCAGCAGTCAAGCCAACTTCCCACCAACTTCATCACTCACTTACCTAACCCATATCTCACAAGCTGGGCTATAGGGATACTTCAGGAGACTGTATCAAAGCTTTTGCAGAAGGGAGGTAGACTTCTCCTGTACCCCTGTTATTCACAAAGCCAGTCTCACTGCAGAGGGCAATGAGGTAGGCCAAGCATAATTACATAACTAGCCCTCAGTAAATCCACGTGGGCTATTCCAAGTTAGCTTTTCATCCTTTGAGTGCTTGCAAGTAGCTTTCAGGAAAATTTGCTAGTAATCTTCCCAGGAACTGATGTTAGGCTGACGACCCTGTCATTCTCTAGCAGATATGGTATTTGCCTTTCTTTTTCCCAGTCATTAAAAATATTTTCACTGCTTTGTTTCTTCCCACCTACTTTCTCTCTAAGTATCTCACAATTCCTCACTGTATTTATTGAGGATCAAAGTGCCACAGTGTGATGTAGGCCCTTGGATCTTAGTATTTCTTCTATCCTAGACAGAATTTCCTCCCTTTACATGTGCTCTCCTCAATATTCATGTTAAAAATAGATCTCCCCCTTGTGACAACTCAGCCTCGGGGCCTGCAAGCAATACTTCATCTAGTTAAGTGCCTGAGAACACAAAGAGAAGTTTCTGTTCGAAGATCAGCCACTTAGTTCATCAAACAGCAGAACCTGTTCCTGAGCTATGTGATTAACTGCTTCATGAGCACGCCATGTAGGACCAGTGTTACATATATCATAATGCCCCATCTTACTGAAAATCCAGAAAAGTATTTTCCTTCTTCTGGAACGGGCCTAGACACACATTTCATTAATCTGATATTTTCTCCCATTCTACCTAAGTTGAATAGGCTCCCTCACGTAGTATACTTGGAGCAATGGGTCAGCTCTTCAGATTTAGGTGTTTTGCTTCAAATACAGCTCTCAACTCAGCTCCTTTGTTATAGAGAGAAAGATTACAACTGAATTATTTTGGCTTTTCCACAAGAGAATGCTGCTAGAAGATACTCACAAAGCCTGTGAGAGCTGCAGTTTCCTCGGGGAAGTCCTTCCAACACATCATTCTGACAGTTGCATCTTCCCTTCAGTACTACTAAATTGGAATGCATGCTCAGAGCAGTAAGCAAATTCCAGGAAAAGCCAATTTTCTTTCAATGGTCTCAGAGGAGCAGGCTGTTCCACAGGCTCATTTTCCTTTGTTCAGAGGTTCAGAAGTTATTTTGAAAGGTGGCTTCCATAGAGGGAAAACTTTGAAGTACTTAACACGTGTACATTAATTTATTTCTTTTTACATGTAATCAGTTTTCATGTAATTTTTGCTAATCCACAAAGTTACTGATATTTAAACAGTGTCCCCCGGTTTTTATTCTCTCCATTTGATTCTCCCATAAGTCAAAAAATGCTGAATTGATAAGGTGACAACAATTGCCACAACAGAATGGCAAGGTCACAAACAAGCAAAAGAGAATGTCATTCTCACCTTGGAACGATCATAAATCTGAGCAATTCATCTCAGGTAATTGACTTGATTCAAGTATACTTAGTTATAAATTAAACTATGACCATTGCAATACTTCAAGGCAGTATTTGCTTGCATCTTAATTTATATTCAGACACAATACCTTTGGTGACATATTGTATTGGGGGAATACTGGGGAAAACCAATTGTTGGAAAACTGAAGTCACTACTAGTGAATTTTTCCACCTATTACAGAGTATATCAGAACTTCCTCCATCACTCACATTCTTCTGTGACAATATATGCCATGAATACATGAGATGGATCTTCCTCTTTCAAGGCAATCCTCACATAACACTGCCAGAGTAGAATTAAATCACACACAGTCAAGCAGTGTAACATATTTCTGGCCAGTTATTTTGGCATTACGCATAGTCTATTAGCAACCAGCTACAGTCATCATAGAGCAAAAGGAAATTGAAGACTCGCTAGTGCTTATATAGCAGCCAGACCATCCAATGGAAAAAGACTAGAAACCACACAATGTAAAAGATGTACAGTCCTCTCTTCTGAGTTAGGTCAAGTGGCTATATGTGGGGAGGAATCTTGAGGCTGTCCTGTGCAAGCTAATTTGCCCTGCTGTGTCTACAACTGGCCTACATCAAGCAGAGTGTATAAATAATGCTGTACAGGGAAAAGACGCGAGCCCGTGTGCTAGTGGATGCTGAAACAACAGTGTAACTTGTCCGCTCATGACAATGAGCAACTATAACCACACTGAGCTCAGGCATGATAAGAACTATGGTCTACATACAGTTCTGTATTCAGTGAGCAATAACTAAGAAAATGGCAGCTCTCTCAGCCACTGGTGAAAGGAGCTGGTATCTCAACTACCTAGGACAGCTAACTATTTTCCACCATATTTGCACTGCACTCACTTGTTTTGCACATGCAGCATTACAAAAACCAGCTCTTTGATGTGTAGAAATGTATTGCATTTCCTTTACACATCACTTAGGATCAAGTTTATAGAAACAAAGGAATCAAAATAAACATACTAAGAAAATACCAGCATAAAAAAAAAAAGGAATAAATTTCTAAAATCTCATGTCAGACTCTCATTACAGTAGTAGCTATACATGCTTACCCAACAAAAAAACAAGAGCCCTCCCTCACCCCTACACTTCTAACAACACACCAGCAACTTGCTTAACAAGTTTACAGGAAAACTAAATTTCCATTGTCATTCAGCCCTTACTTTCAGATGGATAGATTTCCATCACTAAGTGCTATAGAAATCAAGAGTATGCTCCCTTACTGCACACATACTGGTATAGTTCTTTTTATTAGAAGGTGAAAGGCTAAAGAAGTTGTTTCCTTCAATTAAACTGCAAAAACTTGGTTTTCCTTCTTTTGGCAACACTGGCATCATACATTTTTGTGTTTACATTTATTTTTCCTTCCAGGTTACCCTTTGTACACCGAAAAGAAAATAATGACTATATTTTCCCCTTCAGATCATCTCCTATGACATATATCTTGAACAGGACCCATGAGAAGTGAGTTATGAAATAATGGATAGGGCAAGTAGCATTTAAACAGAGAGAACAGTGTCTGGAAGTTCCTAGTTACACATGTATACCACTAAAGGTTGACCATCAATTAAACTTTCTACATACTACTTCAACAAAACCCAAACAAAGATACTTCTGGTTTAAAAGACAACTCATTCAGCATTCCAAAATAAAATTCTTCTTGCTTCTAGCATGCAACACTGTAACTGCAGCTCCCATTTTTCCTTTTTCTTTTCCTTCTCTTCCTTAGTAAATTAATTTGCATCCATTTTAACAACACAGGATAGTATCTCCAACACAGCAATTACAATTACTCACTTGTTTGTTAAGCACTGGCCCAGGGGGACTCTGATGTAATATAGGGTCTTTCACCTGCCACCACTATACAAATGAGCCAATCAACACCAGCATGTGTGTCAATAGTGTTGAAGCATAGACACACTAAAAGTATGTCTTTTTCAGCATTAACTTAAACTCAATATATCAATCTATTTAATATTGAAAAGGAAAACCAGACAGGAGTATTGGCTAAACTCAACCCTTTCTACTCTAGTATAAATTATCCAGACCTGAAAGGAGTGACTGATGAGATGAAAATAAAGCTATGTACTCTTGTAGTGGGTTGACCCTGGCTGGATTCCATGGACTCATTAAATCCCTTTGTGCAACTAGGCAGAAGGGAGAGGGGTGACCCACCCACCACCTTTACAGGCAAACACAGACTCAAAGTGAGATAATACCTAAATTAATTACTAACAGGATAAAAGCTAAGCTAAATAGTGAGGAAAAAAACAGTCTTAAAACACACACCACACACACACACTTTCCTCCCACCCCTCCTCCTGTCCATGGGGGTTGCAGTAGGTTGCAGTTGCTGCCGCTTGAGATGTGAATTCCTCCACCCCTAGGGGTCACTCCTCCATGGGGTGCAGTAAAGGTTGAATCCCTGCACCCCAATGGGCCTCCGTGGGTTGCAGGGGGACATCCTGCTTCACCACGGT
>VWZG01000452.1:518198-531082 GCA_013396735.1 Grallaria varia
ACAGAGGCGTTACTGTGATCTCTAATTGGCTCGACCCTGGCCAGGAGCTGGATGTCTCTCCTGGGGACAAGTGTCATTGGCTCCTATGGGACAGGGGAAGCTTCTAGCAGCTTCTAACAGAAGCCACCTCTGCAGCTCCCCCACTACCAAAAAAAAAGTTCAGCTACAGAAACCCAAGACAACTCTACATACAGCTTATCTAAGGAGTGTGTTTGAAAGATTCCTATAGTGAAAAAAGAGATAGACTTTCAAAGTGGCAGCAAAAAAGAACAGCTAGGAGTGATGGGATGAAAATGGAGAAAAAAGGAAGAAATAAAGTAGTCAGCTGAATACCAAGGGCAACAAAACATGAATAGTGATCATAGAATCATTAAGGTTTGAAAAGACCTCCAAGATCATCCAACCTTCAGCCAAAAACCAACGTGTCAACCAACCACAGAACTACTGATCCTAGTTCTGAAGCAGTCCTTCAAATAACCATCCTTCTCACTTCAAAGCCATAATACCTAAGTAAAGTACACCATCAAACTTTCTACGTGTCTTTCTAGTGGACACACAGGAAAACTGTCCTGCAGAAGTGCCTGTGGGCCCCAAAAACCCAGGTAGAGCTCTACTGTTCACAGTGACCAATATACACTGCTGTATAATTACTGAAATTTTTACACAGAGTCTGTAACCCAACACTGTTCAGACATGTACTTAAGTTCTTTTCAAGTGCCAGTTCAAAGAATATCACGACCAATATTTATTCCTTTATTTTCCTCCCATATGTCTGGAACCTTTTGCCTGGGGCTTTTGTTTGACTTTGGTTTTGGTTTCACTGCTTTTTTTCCCCCTGCTGATGTCTGCCAGAGGCATCACCATGGTGACTAGCAGACCTCCTGAGAGGATAACAAACCCTCAAACTTCTCCTTCAGAGCAGTCTCCAGCTGTTGCGAACTTTCCCCATTTATCTCTTCACAGCCTCAATTAGAGCAATTGCATCTTGGAACAGATTTCCTCCTCCGTCCTACTGAAAATGCTGTCCTACTGAAAATGCTTTGGTCCACCTGTCAATTGGTGTCCCTGCTTCATTACTTGCTGACAGCTCACAATATAGCTCCTTTCCCCTAGCAAATTACTCCTAATCAATTCCTTCTGCAACATTATCTCATCAGCTCTTCAACATACAGACACATACGCTCACACACTGAGAACAGGCTGGCAGTGATGGCTGCCTCCCTGAGGAACTCCAGTACATAAGGAATTTGACGCACAGGATATTTTCCTGGACTTGCTGCTGGTTTGTTCTGGGACGCTGGATGAGTTTCAGAGTCTCAAATCCATCTATACAGGGTGATTAGAGAAATGTTGATGGAAGAAAGCTTGACCACTCAAGATGAAAACAAGGGGCAAGTAAATTAGCAAGCAGTATTAACAAACACTGCAATACATTATAATTGTTTATCCACCATAAAATCCTAATGGTAATTTTTTTTGGATTTTCACTCAGCTGTCCAATCAGATAATGCTTTTGCTTTAATTCCAATTCCTCATCCCCTTGCTCTACAGCAATAAGCTAAAATGAGAAATACCATGGAAGGACAGCTACCCATTCTATAACCGGAGACATAATGAGCCTTCACAACTTTGATCCATCATTTAGGGAACTTTAATCACACTAAGTGAACCAGGCTGTCTTATTTAGAGAAGACAGAAAATACTTGAGTCATCATGAAATGTGACCCACACCAACAAAGACTATTATAACTTGCTCTTCTGACAGGTGGATGTTGCTTGGGTCTGTTATTTCAGTATTTCTTAATGCTGCCTTTTCTGTATGGTGCCATAGTATTCACCAGGTATCAGTCAAGAAGTGTGCTTGAAGAGTTTTTATTCGTGTATTTCTATGCAAGTGTTTCCTTTGTTTTTTAATTTGTGAATTAAAAAATATTAGTTTGTGAATGTAATAAAACGCACTGAAATGCCTGTGAACACGGATACAACAACTCATTAACTGACTGCTTCTAAAGGATGCGGAGCATGCAAGTGCACATTGCTGAGATTTTAAAGGTCTTTCTTTGCTCATGCATTTAAAACTGCTGAAACTTTCTCAGTTGAGATGGCTCTGAATAAGGACATCTGCTTGGCAGATTTAACACTGGGAGAAACCACACAGGTCTTAACTATACTGCCTCCAACACTGCTGCTACCAAGTCATGAATTTCTAGGGCTGAGAACTAAGTTCACCTTTGAATTGTTTTCAGTCCTGGCCCTCCCAGGTGAGGCTGCCAAGAAGATGTGCAATCAGAGCCATGAGTGATAATGGGAACTGCCAAATGGATCCCAGATGCACCAGCTTCTGCCTCTGTTCTGCACAGACACAGCACTAAGCCTTTAAGGGCTAATGTAATGCCATGGAGCAGTGCTTGTTCAGCATCCTTATTACATGCAGGGAAGCAGTTTTTCTCTTTGCACTACAGAGCACAGAACTGTGGGCTGGACTCAAAGAACAGAATCAGGAACATTATTCTATCTTCCTATTATTCCAAATGGAAAAAGTGGGGGGAAAAAAAAAAGGCACCAATTTAACCTTTGAGTGAGAAAATCTTTCTGGGCACTTCACATAAACTGAAAAACAAGCTGCACTTTTTATTTTTATTTTATTTTCAAGTACTCAGTAGTATGTTTTTGGATACCAGTAAGCATGTGAGAAGTGTAAGGAATTACTACAGACTGACAGAATAAGCCATGTGACAGTCAGTCATAGATGGGGAAATCACATGCTTTGTACTTCCCCAGAGACAAAATCCTTTCTTGCCTCATTTGAAATAAAAGAAAAATGGAAATAATACATTCCTTTTCAAATTTGTGCTGGCACACAAATAAATGGCCTAAAATTATTTATTAAGGGCAGTGAATGACTCCCAGGAATCTGTAATAAAAAACACATTTAGAAAAAGAACCTGACCTCATGTAAAGAAAATTTTTTTCTCTCACTCTTTATTACTCAGAAAGCATCAAGAGAACACGATAATGAAATCTCATAATGCAAGATTTTTGAGAACTACTACCACACAACTAGCTCACAACAGACAAAGTATTTATGATATCTTTTTGCTATCTGCTTGCGTTGACTCCAGGCACCCAATACACTCCAAGGGGGCAAATCCCAGTATTGCATGAAGCTGGCAGGTTCAGCGACCTCCTCGCTCAGACGCATTCAGTTGAAGTGAATTCCAACAAAGACTGTGAGGTAACCTTCCCATTTTTTGTTATTAATAAACATTTGCATGACACTAGCTTTGTAAAATGTGATAATTTCCAACACGGAATCAAAACAATTTAAATCTATATTCTTTCTAATTTAGATCCATTTTTTAATTTAAATCCATTTTATATAACAATAATTTTCTTTAAAAAACTATGTATAATTTAAATATTTTTTCTATGATTTAATGGTGTTTAGGAAGAACAAAAAACTATCCCCATCCGACAGTAAGAGAAAAGCAACTCAGTGGTTCACACCTCAAGAAGAGCCTGCAATTCCCAGTAGACTACATTAAGAAGTGCAGTGGCACAGCACCTCTTTGGCTCCTTGTGATATACCAAAGGCAGTGAGACAGTAAATTGAGAATTCCCAGCTCCAAAATGGGAATTTCCAAAGGTGGCCTAGGAATCCATAAAAATGATCTGAAGTAGGTCTGCAGAACCAAATTGCTCTCAGATTTGTTTCTGCTTAGAAGCTGTATGATGCATTTATGATATTTCCTGATTTTTTTTTTTTTTTTTACAGGAACTCAGTGGTCAAGTGTTCCTTACACTCTCACACCCATTTTGATAGGGACCTATGCTGATACTGGAGAGTTACAGTTTCTGATGAGAAAGAAGTACCAATAATAAAAGTAACCAACCTGTTTTCATAGAAGGAGTTGAACAGAACAATCCCTAGTAATAAGCAGCAAAGAGTGACAAGCACTGAAAATAAACCAACAAAAATCACAGTCATGCCTTCTCAAGTTACATCCCTCCAAACATAAGCAACAGGACATCTGCTGCTCTTCAACCTCTCTTAGAAGCTGTTATATAACACTGGGAGGAAAAAATTTCCCCTGACCTACCACTGGCACAAATGCAAACAAAGCAGATATAGCAGTTTGATATTTATGAGGTCTTTGTTTAAAACCAAGTAACATCATAATTTTTTCAGTGTTCAACATAAACCAGAGGAGAAAACCCAAGAGCCCAAGAAATTTGACCTTTAAGATTCAGTAGGTACTACTCTGACTACAATAACTACCATACAGACCCCTAATCCTTGCGCTCCTTGCTGCTCAGACTGGGAGCCCTGAGGTGGTTTTCCACTAAGGCACTATATCTTATCGGGATTCATGTTATGTTATCCTGCAAGTGCAGTAGAAGCAACAAGTTATACAACAATTACAAAAATTACACTCAAAAAAGCCTGCTGCTCAAGAGAAGAAAGGGTGCAGATAGAAATGCACTGAACTGGAAATGATTCTGCAGAGCCCTGCAGCAGAACGGTCTAGAACATCTAATTAGCTATTGCTGGCTGGAGATTTACTTTAACTCAAAGGTTTCCTTTTCAATTCATTTGTAGAGGTTTTCATGAAAGAACAACAAAAAATTGTTTCCAAATCAAAAAAGAAAATTAATTTGTGGGATGTCTGCAAGAAACAAAGTTCAAACATCTGTACTATAACCCAACTTACCTGCATGGCATAGAAGAGGCTCAGCCACTGTTTCTTGCCTTACTAGAAGTGTTACAAACACATCAAAGAAAGTTATGCTGCCGTTCTGTTTTCAACACAGAAAGATTATCTAAACCCCATCTTCTTCCCAAACAGTACAAATAGAGTCTACAGAATAACTGAAGAGCAAAGATTTAGTTCAGAGTGCCCCATGACAGTCAAAGGAAATATTACCCTGTATTTTCCACATGGGAAGTATAAATTCTTTCTATTGTTCAAGCTTCTGTTTGTGAAGTCTCTAAAATATGACGTGACATTTCTGTACATATTGTCAGTTAAGAGAGAAAAATAACATGGAATCATTTCCATCTGTAGAAAAAAAACACAGATTCTCACATATATTATAAATCACCTAAAATTAGTTCACAAATACAGTTATACCACAGTGTGTACAAATCTTCTTATTACCAACAACAGTAGCAAACAGTATGTTCAACCATTTGAGCACATTAGATTCAAGCAGATTTAGCTCAGAAAATACCCAAGGTGCAGAATAGATGCACCCAAAGTGTCATCCCTTTTGCTAGAAGTTTTATTTGACCATGTGAATCTTTCCAATCTTCCCTCTAATTTTCGGACAGGACTAGGAACAATTCACCATGTGATCAAAGGTTGCTTTTGCCTGAGAAAGCCTGAGCTTAGAGTTTTTCATTTCTCCTAGAGCAACAGACCCTCAAGGGCAGTAGAAGACTTCCGATGCTCTCCATAGCTGAGAAAAATCCTCAAGCTTAGATCTAAAGGAGGACCTATTAACTAAATAGCTTAGCTTACTTAAAAACCTGGGCAGTTTTGTAGAGTTCTATACATATGGATTACGGAAAAAAGCAGGCAGTGCATTTCCTATGTCATATAACTCTAACTGCAGAAGCATCATTTGGAACTCACCCTGGGATCCTCTGCTGAGACTATCAACATGAATAAAAATAGAAGTTTTTCAATATGGACAGATCTAATGAGAGAATGTTGACAATTCTCACCTGTTCCTTCTAAAATACTTAAAAAGTGGTTATTACTGAAACCAAACTAATCAGTAAGATTGCTAGACCGCAACCTTAAAAAAAAAGTATTTCTAATGAAGTGAATGCTCTTTAGGAATGTAATTACAGCATCGCCTTGGAGTTCAAACAAACCAACCAAAAAATTATACTGGAAACAATGCAACATTGTAATTACTAACATATTTACAAAAAATTGACAATGCAAGGGTTCAAATTACAAAATAAATACAGCTCTACGCCATCTAGGACCCTTCCTATAATGTCTTTCCCTCCCTACCCAAGCAGGTGCCATTCCTGATCTTAATGAACTCAAGTGAAGATCTTCCAGAGAACTTCAATGCCTCAAGAAGAGATGCTGCTTCTCCATTGAGACTCCCTTAAAGCAAATCAGAAAGGTAAGCATCTATCACATCTTCACTATTTGTGTAAGCACTGAATTTTGAACATGCAAATAGAAATTCACTGCATTTTCCACCCCTTCAAGTTCCTGCACGTCACAAATGGATCAAACCTACAGTCTTTGATTGATCCAAAAGATACTGAGATCAAAGGCTTTGAAAGAGGACCTTTAATGTTTGGGAGTGATTTCAAATAAGCCTCTAATTTATTTATTTTTGTATTTTCTTATTCTTCACATTGGAGTTAAGGTATAACAAGACAAAAGCTCTGATGAAGACCACACTGATTAGAGAAGGGTCCAAATAATCTGCTTGGGTTTATTATCTTCAACGGTTACTATTCCCTTCACCTTTACTCAAGTTGTATCTATCAAAAGAAGATTTTAGCCAGAGGGTTACAGCTGCTCAGGATAGCTTCTGTGTTCAGATCTCATTTAATGTATATTATCAACCATTCCCTGGTTGTATATTATCAACCATGTGTCATTTAATAGATGACAAATGTGTTTCATGAACAAACTCTCTCAAAAGTATTGTGAAATTTGAAACCCTGGCAGAGAGCAATGATCTATATAACTTCATATTCCCTGGGGAACACCATTACTCTGAGCTCTCAAATGGTAGGGGAAATGAAGCTTACAAAGGGGTGAGGGAAATTCTAAGTAATTCTAAAAATAAATTAATATGTACAGTGAGCACTTATGATGTTGGGCTGGAAAAAAAGATACACTTGCTGGTTCGGTGCTAAATATTCCATTTTCTCTGAAAGATTAAAATATACCTCTCTTCTCCCCTCTGACCATTTTCTGCTTATACCTTTTAGCTTGCAATCCTGTAATCACTCTACATGTATAAATTGAGGTGGGAACACAAAACCTGAAAATAGTCAAAAACTTATGAGAGGTAGATGTTGCTGACAATGGTCACTTCTGAGTTGCAGTCACAGATCATGGCAAAAAACTTAAGGTCTTTTTAAGAAAGCCTATCAATACAGCATTAGGAGGTAAAAATACATCTGCAAAACACATATCATGACCCACATGTGTATACGTTTTAGCAAACTTAGATTAAGTCTTTGTGCCTTATGCTTAAAGTACAGTATGCAACACACATTACATTTATCTGGAAAATTGCAGGGGGTAAAAAAAAAAACCAAAACAACAAAAAGCTATGTGGTGATACTAGACAGAAGGTTTGATGAATTAGTTTTGAGAACAAGAAAATCAGAAGGGGAATTATGTCCACAGCAGCTCAGGAAAGTACTCGTTACAACCAAGCAGCACTGCAAGTTTCCGACTCCCTTGTTGCAATGAGGAAGCTATAAATACTGCTTCTCATTCCAATGTTGCAAGATCTTTCTTCCATCAAGTAATTTTCTAGAAAACCTGCATATTCCAAAGTTACCACTTTCAACCTTCTGCATTTCTTCCTTTTTTTCTACTGTTTCCAAAGAAACACAGATGCAAGTAACACAAACTGACTTGGAAAACAAAACAGACTTGGAAACCTAAAAGGAATGCCTCGTGCAGTAGACTGTGTAAAAGGCAATAGTGTTCCTCTTCAGATCTATGTTTATCTTGTTGTAATGAAGCAGACAGAACCCCCTTTTAACACATTGCTTTCTATCTATATATTTTTATCCAACTAGGAGAATCTAGAATCACTCGAAAATTCATTAACACTGACATTTAGACAACACAAAGCCATTTCAATTCAATTAAACAAACACAGTGTGTTAACCTTCAGCAAAAGAAGTAGCCGTTCATTTTTATAGGCTGCTGTAAACAGATTTCTGGGCTTTAAAGCCAAGATCAATAAAGCTTCTGCAAACAATAATAATCTCACACAGACTCCATCGACAGCTGCTCTGAAAATATTGTCTGATTCTAAAGGTCTTAGTGACTGGGTGCTTTCTCAGTCTTTTCCTCTTGCTCTCTAACAACAGAGCGCAAATGCCAAGACCGTAGTGAATTCCTTTGCAGCAGCCACTGAAAGAAGCTGCTCCCTCCTCTAGCAAGAAACACTTCCGATAGTGAGAAGACTCCAGGTAAACAGTGAACCCACGTGTTGCACAACTACCTAAATGCTGATGAGGCACATCTTATGCTGCCTAAGGCTGCAAGGCACTGTACTTCCATAAAGCAGGTCAGAGACAGGTGAAGTGTTAAGCCTGCCTCTTTTCCCTTTAAATCAGCACTATTAGCCTCTCACTAATGGAAAACTTTCTCATCCACAGAAGAAGCACAATTCAGCAGCCCACTCTGTCAACAGTGGGTTGCTTTCTTTCCTATAATCTCGCTAATGAACACTAACAGCAATTCAGGAACAGCAGCTCCTGTATTCCTTAGTCCTGCTACAGCTGCCAGGGAAAAGCCCAGCCTTATGTACCTATCTCTTGTAAACATTTTACTGCTCCCTGCTTACAACCCCAGTATCTTTTCACTGCCTGTTTAAGGGGGTATGTCTGTGTGCAGGGATTTCTTTGTTATTGGTTGATTTTTGGGCTTAGTTTGTTTGGGTTTTTTTGGAGAGGGCATGCTGTTCAGATGTTTTTTTCTTTAAAAGTTCTTGGGGACAAAGACAATATCTTCTTCAATAATGCCAGTTTTCAAGCCCACTGATAACTAGTAGCTGGCAAATACAGTGGCAATCGTTTGCTTTATCAAGTGCAGATATCACAATTGTCAACTGTGGACACTTAAATCACTGCCTTATCAGGAAACATACAAAATGGAAAGAAGTGGAAGACAACTCGTATCTTTGATCACCCCAGTTACATTAGGAATCTTGCAGACACAACATCTCTGAAATTAATATTTAAAAATGAGATGCAATTATGAAGCAGTTACAGAATGATATATGGCCAGCATTAGAATTATTACTCTACTGTGGCATAAAATTAGATTCTGATAATGTTTTTCCTTCTTTCTTAGCAAATGTCAGTGAAGGATCGAGGCAGGAATTCAAACTTTACTCTGTTAGCTCAGATCAGGTCTCACTCAGGTCAGTGGATTAGGCTGCTTTAGAACTACTGAAAAGTCTTATCCTTGAACAGAAGCATAAGGCTAAACTTTGCATGGTCAATATGAGGGACATGGAGGGCTCCTGTAATGCCATAATAGTTGGGGGGAAAAAACCCCAAAAAACAACTCATAGTATTTCCTTACAGCACTATACAGAGTATTGCAGGTTGCATCATATATGAAAAGCTATCATGCGTATTTCTGTCAGACCACACATCAACAAATCAAATTACATGTACATATAGGACAACATGCATTGGCATCTGATGTGGTGAGATAAGTACAGCTTAATCACAATGATCAGAGATAAAGGAAGGAAAGCATTTACACAAATGGCCAGTTTTCAAAGTCATGGTTTGTGGGAACACCCCAGCTGGCCTGGGGTCTCTGTAGAATGGTTGGACTGTATTAGGAACTTCTGCACACCGTCAGGGTGATATACACAGATGGAGAGACTGTAACACAGAGCGGAAGTCTGGTCTCTAATGTGCTGAGTCATGGTTGACTAACATGTGCAGTCTGTGTGTCCAATTAAGAATTATTTATGTATAGAGAAACCAATGGTGCATGGACATGTGTTGATACTAAGGTCTATATAAACCGCAGCTTCTGATGCAATAAAGGTCCTGTTTTTGGAAGAAGACGTGTCGTTCCTTGACCTATCCCAACCGTTAGAGCAACATCAGTTTAGCTGTAATTTTAAACAACTCCCACTAAGTTCAAAGTCACTCTATTTTCATGTTCCTGAAAATAAGAACAGGATTGGACCTTCTGAGTCACTAAATAAATGAGTAGCTACATGTCACCATCCTGGCAAATAAGCAGTGTTCTAATCCAGATCTACTACATATTAACCTTACTTGATGTACAGATGGCATTCTGCAAAATACCTACACACCTTGCAGATGAGGCTGTTCTAGTGCTTGCTGGATGCCTCTAGCTTGTATTTACTGTATTTCTTTACTAGAGTCCCAACAAATTAATTTTCTACTCATGAACTTCTCATCCAGAGGAATCCAATGGCAACCCAACATTTAGTGAAAGCAGTAAACAAAATCCAAGCAACAATAAGCCTGATGGGGTGTATTTCCATTCAGGTTGATTCCCAAATCACCCTGATAAATGGTGAGAGAAACTGGTTCATGGGCTACAGCAAGACAATTCCTTCTGGTCTTCTAGGTAAAACTCTATACTGTCTATAACAACATTTTTTCAGTCCTTTTGCTGCTGCAAACTAGTGCTAGATTTAAAAGATGCCATTTTCAATGCAGTTTATAAGGAATACAAAATACTTCAGACATCAGCACTGTTGGGAAGTGGCAGTGTTATTTCTCCTTTCAAGGGCATTCGGGAACATTAGCTACATTCACTGTAAAAGCAATTGTGCTCATTCTAGTAAATACCATGTGGATCGCTGCATAAGAGCTTGCAATGTATTGTGGTGGATTTACAAGCCTAACTTGGTTCTGTCCACTCCTTTTCTTACCCCTCAGTTTATGAATTAAGTCTACCTTTTGCTATGAGTGCCTCTTCTGAAACAAACAAAATGGATACACAGAAAATCAGTAACAGAAGAACTGTGAGGAGGCACTGTCAGGACTTAAGGGAGTGAAAAGGAAACAAGTCAGGGTTTCACAAAGCATCTGAGCCCTATCACAGAGGACTCTTACTGCTTAATACAGTTTATCAGCAGAAATGTACTGTCTAGTCATGTGGAAAGAAACTGATAAGTTTACTTCTTCAGAAGGCAGGAGTTCATCATACCTCCAACTTCAAAGGTCAAAGGTTTACTCAGATGAAGTCAGGTGACAAGGTAGCTGATTTTTATCATACTTTGCCTAAATGGGGAAAACTTTTGGTGGGAAAGGGCATGGTTTGTATCTCTCAACACTAAATACACCCATTCATTTGAGCACTCATGTAGTGATCATTCTCATCTTTTCTCTCTCATTCTGCATTGTAAAAACACCACGATTTGACCTCTGATATCATCTGGATAATAGACTTTGTTCCTATACCGGTATGTTCATTTAAACCCCTACTAACCTGAACAGCTGAATGAAAATTATACTTCAGAAATAAGTGATGTAAAACTCATCTTCCCCATCATCCCATAAAATAATATGAAAGATGAGACTAATCCTCATGAATCGCACAATCCAATTCCTTGAGGCATTCAGCTACTTGAATAAGCCTTCAGGCTTATCAGCAATTTGACCAAAACACCAGCAAAAAAAGCCAAACTGGAGACAAGTATGTGGGTATGGTGGGTTGACCCTACCTGGACACCAGGTGTCCACCAAAGCCACTGTGTCCCTTCCCCCATCAGCTGGAAGGGGACAGAAAGACTCGTGGATCCAGACAAGGACAGGGAGAGATCACTTGCCATTACCATCATGGGCAAAATAAACAGACTGAAGTTGTGGAAATTAATTTAATTTATTACTCATTAAATAACAGTAAGGTCATGAGAAAAACTCAAAATCACCTCTCCTGTCGCACACACTTCTTCCCAGGCTCAACTGCAACCCCAGTTTTCTCTACCTCCCTACCATAAGCAGGGGAATGGGTCAGTTCATCACATGCTGTCTCTGCCACTTCTTCCTCACACTCTTCCCCCTAGTTCTGTGTGGGGTCTCTCCCATGGAAGAGTTCTCTACGAACTTCTCGCACAGCCCCTTCTCATGGGATGCAGTTCTTCAGAAACTGACCCAGCATGGGACACTTCCATGGAGTGCAGTCCTTCAGGAACAGACTGTCCCCACAGACAAATAATTATTATGTATCTCTGACACACAAGTAGATGGTTAAGAAAACAGTCTGAGCAGAAGGCCTTTAAACAATGCAAGAGTATGAAAAACATACATGAAACAAGTCAAAGTTGATACCTGTCCTAAGGAGTCACAGCTTTAGTTCAGAATCTTTACTAACTACATGTACCTCTTGCAGTTGGTTCACTTCTCAAAAAAGATTTAGCAGTGTAATGACTTCTTAATGAATTGGAAGTTATACACCAAGTGTAGGAATCACTGTAATTATCACAGCTGTTTTAAATCAATAGAATAGAAAGTGCTGTATGGAGCATTCTTGGTTCATTCTCTCCAAATGAAACAGAACAGACTTGTTTTTGTCCAAACATATATATATATGAAAGCTGCTCAAAAGCAGATTTAATCATCTGACAGACTTTTGCACTTCCTTGTGATTTCAGTTGGTTTCAAACGTGACAGTGTACTGGAATAACAATATACCTACACATTGTCCTGGTTTCAGATGAGACAGAGTTAATTTTCTTCCTAGTAGCTGGAACAGTCTTCTCCACAGACACCTCCTTGTCGTGGGGGAGAAGCTTGCGTGCCCTTATGAGGTTGTGAGCTATACTGGTGGTGGTTTATGCCTCCAGTAGGGTCTCCCATGCTAGTCAGGTCTCAGCTGAAGGGTCAGACAAAGTGTGTCCACGGGCAGGATGGGCTCACCGGCCTCCTGGCAACCATCCTAGGAGAAGGACAACTCTGACTCCAAAACAGGGCAGATGGAGCTCGCTTAGCCCTGTAAGGACATCCATCTAAGAGAAGGACACTAACTAAACCTACATCCTGAGGACTTCGCTGCCACGGTCCAAGTTCACTAGGCCCTGGCAGATGAACCTTACGACTAAAGGGTGGGGCCAGTTCCATACACGCTGCACCTTACCTAAAAGATCCACTGCGCAGG
>VWZG01000454.1:0-26247 GCA_013396735.1 Grallaria varia
ACACTACCTCTCTCTAGCTAAGTAACCTGAAACAAGTCACAGTTGTGGATGTGTCAGCAAACAAGTTCCATTCTATTCCAATTTGTGTACTCCGGATGTCTAATTTGCAGTGGTTGGATATTAGCAGCAACAACCTGAAAGATCTCCCAGAAGACATAGACAGGTAGTTTATGTTTTAATTCCTTGACAGGTTTATGAACTATTAAGTCAATTTAGAAAGTAACAAGCTTCCAAGGGACACCGTTATTGAAAAATCACACAGAAAAATCATTTTTGGAATTGAATCAGATATTTCTGCATGTGAACATTCCCATTATTATGGATAGACTAGACTGGAGAACAAAAACTACATTTTCTAGCTCATTGATGGCAGTCAGTTAACTAAATACATTTTCTGTTGCTTTCAGGATAGTTTGTCAATACGTCTGGGCATTGTTTTTTGGGAAGTCCATGGGGTATACTCTTCCCAGGTTCCACCAAAGGCAACTCACCATATGGAACTGCTGGCAGTTACTGGAAGGTAGATGGGAAGGAGGAAAAGATGAACTAAATCACATTTAAGTTACTGAAAGAACCTGACAAATTTTGATAGTAAAGCAGAAAAATATTGGCAAGATTAAAATAACCACTGAAATCCTCCCCTTCTGTTCTGATATGTGTGCATGTGCACACATATGCTCATTCTTTCAGTTTACATACCCACTAGAACTAGTTTTTTTTTTTTTTCAAAAAAAAGTCTTGCTGTTCCTTTTAAAGGGGCCTGTGAGCCTGAGAAAGCACTTTTCTTATTCCTGGGCCTGTTTGTTCACTCTGGAGTCCTGTGGTGGCTTGGTTTACAAAACTTTACATAACCATAAGTAAATCAAAAAATGTATTAACTAAAGTTTATTAAAACAAAATATTCTGGGTTTTTTATTGATCTGAGAATAGAAGTCCCCAAGGCAGAAGAAACTTCACAGAAATCTCTTTCAGTGTTAACTTTCTCAAGGCCTTTGTTGCTGGGCAAAAAGATGTTTCTGGGACATTGTGTAACCACAGATTATTCTGACAGCAGGACTGAAGTCTTAATTTGTATTAGTAATTCACATACGTTATCTGCAAACAAAATAAATCTACCATTTTTTTTTTATTTCCAGGGGAGCTGACCAGGTATTTGCTTAACTTCAAAAGTCTTCTAAGAGAGTATTTTTATTTTCTGGAAAGATACCCACGCAACCTAAAGATCATTTTTCCCTGAGCTGCTAGACTTGACATGCAAATACTATAATCAGACACCAAAAAATGCTTTCTTTGTTTGACTTTGGGTTTTGATTTTTGAGATTCCTTGGGCTTATGTGCATTCTGAAGACTAAAAAATGCCATGATACCACCCCCCCCGTCCTAATAAACTGATATTCTTATTCAGACTCATGAGTTCGATGCCTGTATTGTCAAAAAATATCAATGAATTACCATAAAGACTGTGATTAATAAAGATGACATCTTACTTGATAACTTCTCCTGAATTCAAACAGACCACACGAACTGGATAAGCAATAGCCTACAACAGTGTTTTTGGAATGGACCCTTCCAATTAAAAAAGACAAACTTGTTTCATCAATTTGCCATGCTGCAAGGAATAAATGCATAGCCACAGATTTCTATTTCATTAGGAAAAGCCAGAGGAAATAAAGCAGAAGTTCCTTCACAAAACACTGTCATTAAATTGATTTCAGTGGGACAACTTGTGAGAGTCTTATGACTAGGACCTGGTCTTTCTCTTACTCCCCACAGTACTAATTAGTAGTGAAAAACAATAGATGGGGACGTACTGCGTAGCACAAACACACCTTGTTCATCAAAACCAGCCTATGGGCAAAGGTGTGAGCTGCTGACCTACATTTTTCATTAGTTCCAGGATGCACATGATGAAGCTTTATATCATATTCTGTCAACATCTTCTGTATGGAAACACAGTAAATTTTGTAACCTTTTATCCTGAACATGCTTCTGATCACTTGTCAGAGGCATACTATTAATATCTATAATATTGAACCAAGAATGGAGATTTCTATTAAAGTTGATGAAAATTTGTGAAAATGGGGTTTGAGCAATTTTTTGATGTTGCATGTAATTGATCCTATTATACACAAGATTAAGTCAATATTGCTGTTTTGGATAGATGTTCCTGTCTGAAATAAGTATTTTAAGTCCTCTCTATCTTTCATATCTTTCCAGGTTAGATCAATTGCAGACACTTCTCTTGCAGAAAAACAAGTTGACTTATCTTCCACGAGCTCTTGTCAATATGCCAAAGCTCAGTTTGCTAGTTGTCAGTGGTGATGACCTAGTTGAGGTACCAACAGCCATCTGTGAGTCAACCACAGGCTTAAAGTAAGTAAAAGTGAGAGAAAGGAAAATGTTCTTATGATGAGGTAGATGTACCCAAGAGAAATACTCTCATGAGCGTCAGTTTCTACAAATTCTGACCCAATTCATATCAGAGCACTAAAGGAGGCACTATAAAAATAGGAAATAACAAAGAATTTACAGCTTTCTGATTTTCATCTGCCAGTTACCCACGTTGTGTTTCTGTATGCCTAAATTGCTATTCCAGGGTAGGCTGGGTCATAGCAGCTTTAACTCTGGAGTAGCAAAGCCATTCCCCAAAGTATGCCAGTAGCCCAGAAGTGCTCTCAAAAGTATCTAACTGGGGGAGGGGCACATGGCCAGTAAAAGGTTAAATAAGGCCACCTGATTTTAGTAGTTCTTTGCTGTGAAACACCACCTTATTGTTGCATGCAGGATAAGACTAAAAGGTCTTTTAATCTGCAGTCAAGGTGATCTTGCATTTCTGCAGGCAATGTTCAAGTCTTTGATTATGGAAACCCTATACTGCGTCTGGTTTGGATGGAGTTAACTTTCCCCATATCTGTCCTTATAGTGCTGTTCTTTGCTAGAAAGCTGATAACGCACCAGTGGTTTTGGCTACTGGTGAGTTGTGCTGACACAGCATCCAGGCAGGCCCTCCAACTCACCCCTACGAAGCACTCTAGGCTGAGGCTGAGCAAGGGGTTGGGAGGGAACAAAGCTGGAACAGTTGATTCCGACTGATCAAAGGGATATTTCGTACTGTATGTTGTCATGCTCAGCATATAATGCTAAGAGAAAGGAGAAGGAAGGTGGATCATTTAAGGTTTTTGTCTTCCAAGGAAACCAGCTACATGTACTGAGACTGCATGCCAGGAAGTGGCTAGATATCACTTGTAGAGAAGTAGATAAGTTTTTTTTGCTTCGTTTTGCTTCTATGTATGGATTTTACTTTCTTTATTGACTGTCTCAACCTAGAATTTTTACATCTGCTGTTCTCCTCTTGTCTAACTGAGGGGTGGGAGAGCAACAGCTGCTTGATGGGCACCTGGGTAGCCAAAATCAACTGATCACAGACTTGCAGCAATTAATGAAATTTTAGAAAGACATATGATTTCTCAAAACATTTGTTCTTTTGAAAGTAATGATTTTGTTTATTTTTTTTCTTTCTTGGAGTGAAAACTGGGGATTTTCAGAATGCTGTGCAATTAATTTGTACATTATGCAAGCTGTTTATATAACCACCTAGTTTTTCACTTGCAACATATAGCTTGAGGAAACTTGCAAATACAATGTAATGCAAGTCCAGTCTTTCATTGTAAAAGAGAAGTAATGTAATAACTGCCAAACAATGGAGGTACTTATTGTCACCTAAGTGATACTGGCAAATTCCAGATTGCTAGGCAATATTGTTACGATGGAGTTCATATTGCTTTTTAGCAAATGGGAAATTACACTGTAATCTGTCAGAAGTTCCATGATAAAGAAATACACCTGTTTTGACAAAGAATGTTTTATGTGATAGACAGAAAGAAATAAATCTGATCATTTTTAAATGGAAAGTGGAGTATAGAGAGGGTGTAATTTGAAATCTGAATTTCTAATAATAGATGTATCCTAACAATGCCATAATGCAAAATAGAGCTGATGTGTTTTAAATTTCTCCTTCTGGGTCTAGCAATTTATACAATGTCATTCATGTCTGCCAGTGATGTTCAGCAGCCTGTAGCATACATTCTTATGTTAATCTCTGTCTAGATTTGTAAGTCTCAAGAAAAGTCCAGTTGAAACTATTGTATGTAAAGACACTGAAGAAATTTTGGAAAGTGAACGTGAACGTGAGCAAGTTGAGAAAGAGTTTATGAAGGCATACATTGAAGACCTAAGGGAAAGAGGTATGTATTAACTTGCTGTAAGCTTCCTGCTACCTCAGATAGAAATACAGACATATATTTGGAACCCTGATTTTTAAGAGTACAAGCAGCATACCCTTAAACTTTGTGGTACTGAATAAGACTAATAGTGAAAATATCAAATGTGTTTAGTAAAATGTTTAGGCTTTAACAAAGATACCTCATATTGAACAAATGTGTAAAAAGTTAATTGTGTGTTTGTACATGCATTAACCTTAATAATGTATACAAAGACTGTTCTCACTCTCCAGACTTGCTTACCTCTCTTGGTATTAACATTAGTGATTTTGTATTCCTGATGAAGTGCTTCTCCTCCTCAAAAAGAAACACAGTGTATATATGAAAGGCTCTTTGTACTTGTAGAGCATTGTTTAGCAATATTATCTGTATCAAGGTACTAACTGTACAATTGTAGTAAAATCTTGGCTTTTGTCTTCATTACTTAACACCTGAAGCTTTATATATTACTTTATTTTGCTACTCTGTCTAATGGTTACCATCATTAAGAAATTATGTGAGCCAGAATACCCTGTGGGCTCTATATTACCCTATAGACTCTTTGAGAGTTTGTATGTAAAAATGACTTTTTGTGGAACGAATCTTTTGGTATCTTTTCATTCCTTGCATTTCATTTAAGTGGTCTATATATTGGTGCTACAAGACCTGGTAAAAGAGAAATATAAAGAAAGGCCACAGAATGTGGCTTCAGAATGGTTTTCATGTTTTGATACTAGAATTTTGTTCTTTGACATCCATAATTTGAGCACTTGAGCATTCATGTTGTCTATTTCTAAAGTGAATTCTGCTATAAAAGTGCTAGATTCTAATAATTGTGACAATGGTAATTAAAATGGAGAGAAGAAAGGAATGGTGGCAAAACCAAGGTCACGATTTGGCTTCAGATTTAGTCATAAAATGTGTAGTGATGGAATTGTATTTGTATGCTTATGAAATGTGGAATCTACCAGTCTGCCTGAAACCTGCATTTGGCCCTATAGAGAATACACCAACTTTACACTCCTCTGGGGCAAAGCAGCTCGGGGATACACTTTTCTGCCTTCCTAGACAAAACGTACCTCCATGTTTTTTATGATCAGTTTGGATCATGAATCACTCTGGTATTTCATGCTTCTGAACTTTTCTGCTATAGATTATGCCAATACCTGCTTTTGAAAAACAGACCAGAGAAGGTGTATCTTCTGTAAAATACAAACCATCAGCATTTCTGAGAGATAGTACAGAGATTATTTGTAGAGTATTGAAATAAAACCAAACCCAGCTGTTTCCAGCAAAGAGTTCCATTTATTTGTGTTGGATTACACAGCTAAAATCTGAGATGTATTTATTTTTTCTCTTTTCACAGAATCTACTCCTACCTACACTACGAAAGTATTACTCAGTCTTCAGCTCTGAAGATCAAGAAACCTCAAAATCACTAGTGCATATCTGAATAAATCTCTTTTTGTCCACCTGAAAAGTAAACACTGAAAACTACAGATGGCTGGAATCACATCAAAACCATAATGAATTATTTATTTATTACTGTAGTTGTTGCCAGTAACTACACATAAAAACAAGGAGCAGTAGAGCTTTCATAAGGTACTGTTTCACCTTTTAAGTCAACATATTTATTTTGAAGTTCACAGCATGAACCATTAATTTACATATAGACCTGCTGAAAGTAAATATTCACTCTGATAAAGTATACACAGGCATAGATGAAGGATGAAGACATTGTATGTTGTAGTTGAAATAGTGGAACATAAAACATGATCTTAAAAAGAGATTTTAAAAAAAAGGGGATAAACTAATTTAGAAAACTAATGGAACCTGTCGTGTTCTTAAGACCAAATAACAGATTTAGTTATTTACACTATTCAAAGTGAGAAGACGCCCATAGTTATCTGCATTTACATTCTGTTCTGCAAGAAAATTGTCCTCTTTTGGATTTTCAGTTAATTTTTAAAGTTTCAACAGCTTTCTATATAGAAGGTTGTAGCAGTTTTCTTGCTTCCCTCCCCTCCCCCCCCACCCCCGCATATTATAAGCTTTTACCTGTTTGGAAATTCAAGTGATAGTGTGATTGAAACTTCTGTGCAAAGCAGTTTTATAATATAGTAGTGTATTAAATAAGATTTTAAGGACTAAGTAGTTTGAGGTAATATTATCAGCAAAACGGTGATAGAAGTCTTGTATTAATAGCTTCAGATTAGAGGATTTTGTGGACATTTATTGGAATTTTCCAAGTTGTGTAAGAATAAGTTTTCTGGTAAAAAGTCATGTTGCTTGCTACTGAATAGTTTGTTTATATATAATCATCTAAGTGTATATAGTATAGACCTTCAGAAACATAGTTTTACATGTACTTTTTGTTTATTAAATCTATAATTTTTCATCTAAAATATTTAGATTTTGAGAATTTAAACTCTAATTAGACTCAAATTAGAGAATTTGAAGGGTCCTAAACTTATGAGTGCAGATAATAAGGATGGTGTTGCTTTTTCATTATAGATGAGCCATTTTCAGTGGAATACCACGTAAGTCCGTCATATTTAAAAAGCAAAGTAATGAAGGATATGCCACATATCGCAACTAGAAACAAAAGGTCTGTTTTTCGGTAAAAGTAACTATGAGACAACTTACAAAAGACTCATAGATTCTCAGTCACTAACAATCTTTAAGTTCAGGTGAAGTTCAATCTTTAAGTATCAGTCTTAAAGCTTGACTTTGGACATCTGTAATTCTAATTTTCATGGATTCACAGACTGTTTTCGTTAGAAGATCTACCCCAGCCCCTCTGTCACAGGCAGGGACATCTGTCTCTAGATCAGGTTTTTCAAAGTCCAATACAAGCTGTCCATCAGTACTTTCCATGATGGGGAATCAACAACTCACCAAACTTGTAAAGAATTTCTTCCTTAGATCCAATCTAAAACTAAATCTACCCTATTTCAATTTCAAACTGTTACTCTTTGTCCTGTCATTACAAACCCTGGTAAAAAATGTTTCTCCATCTTTCTCATAAGCCTATTTTTATTGAATAGCTGCAATAAGTTGTATCTTCTCCAGGCTGAACAACCTCAATTCTCTCAACCTTTCCTCAAAGAGGAAGTGACCATCTTTTTAGCCCTAATCTGGACCTGCTCTAACAGGGCCATATCTTTGTTCTGCTAGGAATGATCCAGTACTCCAGGGTGAGCCTTGGGAGAGCAGAGTAGTGGGAGACAACCACCTCACTCAACCTGCTATCCATGGTCTTTTTGATGCAGGATAGGGCTGGCTTTCTGGGCTTCAAGAACACTTAGGCCAGCTCATGTCCTATTTTTTTTTTTCATTAATGTTCCCAAGTCCTTCTCCACGGGACTGAGAGCTTTCATTCCTAGCTCTTGTAGAACATTGCTTCCTCAAATCTTATCGACAGAAAGAAAGGATTATTTTTTGTGGCAGAATTTGTTAAATACCTTTGCTTAAGGGGAAGATGAACTGTCTCCATAATGCCTAAGACATCCAGTGGGTAATGCCAGCTATTACTGAAAGTTCAAGCTTCAACATAACTCCATTTGAGTTCTATTGTCCTTTGCTGTAAAAATACTATAAGAACATATTTATCACAGGATTTTCAATATAACTTTATTAGTGTCATCAATTGCAGTAAAAAAATCTGTATGTCAAAAGGCACCTCATTTTGATTTAGGTCTAATTTTATTGCTTTTCTATCCAACCTGTTTTACTGGCAATTATACTTTAAACTGTTATCTTTCACTAGAAAACAACACCACTAAAGAAAAGATTTCTGTTATTGGCATGTTTCATACTTTCCTTTTCAATTTTTGAAAGTGAACAATTTTATGAATGAGAGGAATTTTGTGTGCTGAAGGCAATTTATACTATTTACAAGCTTATGATATTAGATACTTACATATCTAAAGGAAAACAATGTTTTTTTCTTCTGCACTGCATCATCTACAGCTGGCAAATACTATTCTTCCTAAAACTCGGTACTTTATTCTGCTTTGCAAGTAGCTGCTGCTTTTTCAAAGCAATAAGGTTGGGAGCATTTGAAATACGTCTTCTAAAATACTCATTGGCTCAATATGCAAAATCAAATCAGATAATTGCTTTTAATTGTGTTCCTTTTCCTTGTTCTACATTGTACCCTTGTTTTTAAGAATAACAAGGTATAATCTAGGAAGATAATCTTACAATGGTAGCAAATTACCTCAAATTTAATTAACGAGTGCCTAAGAATAACATAATCTTACAACAGACATTGGCTTAAAATGTACAGTAAACACTGTATTCTTTTGTTGTTGTATTTTTTGTTATTTTATTTCCCTTGAGCATTTATGCAGCACCAGAACTGGTTTACTGTGTTTATTTTCTGCAAAGGAGGCACCAAGCAAAGTGACAAGCAGGGAATGCTCTTTTCTGGATGATGTGTCTTAATTTTAGTAGTCTCTAGGTCCTTCTCTGTGAAAGATTTCATAGAATCAGAGAATCGCTTGGATTGGAAAAGACCTTAAAGATGAACTAGTTCCATCTCCTGATGTTTCCTGCTATGGGCAGGGACAATTTCCCTTAGACCAGGTTGCTCAAAGCCCCATTCAACATGGCCTTGAACACTTCCAGGGATGGGGCATTCACAGCTTCTCTGAGAAACCTGCTCCAATGCCTTACTACATTCTGAGAAAAGAATTTCTTCTAATATCTGACATAAATCTATACTAAAGTTTAAAATGGTTCCCTGTTGACCTATCACTATCAGTCTGCATAAAAGTATAAAAGGATCACTTTTTTTTGTTTTTTTTTTTAAAGGACGGTTGCTATAAATCTTCCCAAAATCTTCTCTTCTCTAGGTTGCACAATCCCTGTTCTCTCTATCTGCCTTCATAAGAGAGGTGCTCCAGCCCTCTGTTTTTCTTCATGGCCCTCTCCAACAGTTCCATGTCTTTTTTATGCTAAAGACCCCAGATTTGGATGCAGCACTTCAGGTGGGATCTCTCAAGAACAGAGTAGAGGGACAGAATCATCTCCCTTGGCCTGCTGACCATGATATTTTTGACGCAGCCCAGGACAAGGTTAGCCTTCTGGTCTGTGAATGCACCTCATGTCCATCTTTTCACCCAGAAGAACCCCAAAGTCCTCCTCCACAGTGCTGGTCTCAATGATTTCTTCTCTCAATCTGTCCTCATGTCTGGGATTGCCTCAACTCAGGTGCAGCACTTTGCATTTGGCCTTGTTGAACCCCATGAAGTGAGCCCGCTTCTCAAGCTTGTCCAGGTTGCCCTGGATGGCATTCCATCTTTCAGGTGTGTCGACTGTAGCACTGAACTTCATGTCATTTCCAACCTTGTTGAGGCTGCACTTGATCTCACTGTCTGCATCATTGATGGAGATATTGAAGAGCACTGGTCCCAAGACAAAGACTTCATGACTTTTCAAATACGATGGAGAAGTGCCTGGCAACAACATCAGCCTGTTTTCTCAGGATCCCTGGATGCATCTCAAAAGGTCCCATAGACTTGTGGTTGTTCAGCATCATCAAGTGGACTGAAAGAAAAAAAAAAAGCTGAAACCTGCTTGTCACTGACAGTGGGAGGGACTTCACTCCCCCAACTCCCACCTAGATGTTCAGGGACTTGAGTGGCTTGGGAAGCTTGGTGGTTAGTGAAGACTGAGGTGAAGAACTCCTTGAGTACTTCATCCATCTCCATACCTGTTGATACCTTCTCATTTATTAGAGGTGGAATACACTCTCCTTGCATTATATTTTCTGACTTGTGTACTTATAGAATCCCTTCTTTTTATTGATCCATTCATCTCCTTCTTCCTGGGTCCCAGTCTCCAGCTAGGAGGACAGACAAGTATGCTACCTGTGATTCCAATTCCTTCAACGTCTTTCTGAAGGACATGAGGCCCTTTTTGATATTTTACAATCTTCTTGTTGCAGTATCATTTGATTCTCTGTGAAAGAGTAGGAGTGCATGATAGTCCTCTGTTTTCATCTGGCTTAGCAGCCCCTTTGTGATACTGTGAATGTGAGCCCCCAGTAGACAGAAAACCTCTCGAGTGGTTGTCCAGATGGCAAATGGGCGCTTCAGTGCCTCTTAGTGAGAAGTCATCAATTACTAACACTGTTAATGCTTCTTTGGTGTCTCCCTCTCTGTGAAGATTAGCTCCTGCTTCATAGTGGGTGGGAGGAAGTAGGAAAGTAGGGGTTTTCCACCTGGTTTTGAGACCTCATTTGGACTGGTCCTAATAAATAGAACTGTAACTCAACATAACTGGTTATGTACCTCTCGGGTAACTACTGTACATTGAACTGTTCAGGAAGAGTCTCCTCTCTTTTCTATAGCTGAATCTGCTAATTGAGCTGATTTCAGCTGTGACCTTGTTCTCTCCTACAGCTTGCTCTCTTCTTCACTTCACTAGTCCATTAACAACTATGGTATTTCTTAGTGTGAAGAGGGTATCTGCACGGTGTTTTCGTTATTTGCTGACCGGCATTAATATGAAAAGATCATTACTGTCTCTTACTGCTCCCTGGAACTTTCAGTTTTCTTGTTGCCAGCTGCAATATAACTACTTGAGGTTCAGCAAATCCTTGTAAAGATGCATTTTATATATAAAATGCAATTATAACTTAAATATATTGCCTTGGCTATGTTTAGAGTTTCAATCTTTCATTAATACTTTCATCCTTTTCCTAAAATCAACAGTGACATTTATAAAGTAATTAGATTAGCTGTCAAATGCCAGTGACTAGAAATAAGGTAAGGAAGAATATCAGCTTAGAGAACTGAAAATCAGTTTTATACTATACAAAATCAATGTTTAAGCGCAAATTTACATGTACAGCATTTCCTCTTCTTTTTTGTTTTTCACAAAGGTCCAGACAATTTGAAGTTCAGTGAGCCTTTGGGGTCTGTATATTATGTAAAGACATAAAATAATACTTCTACAAAAACCAATATGTTATATGGTGGGGCTATAAGCTGGTAAAATATTAGTCAATATTTCATTCTTAGTCTGTGTATTTTGGCTTAGAAACTGAAATGATATCTGAACTGTGGTGTCTATATAATTTTCTGTCAAGACAAATATTTGAAGATAAGTTGGTGCCAAGTCTCTTGTGGTGCTGCCCTGGCTCCAGAGAGGTAGAGCAGGTCACCTGTCTGCTCTTTATTCAGAGAAGGTGAGTTCAGTTGGTAACTGCAGGAACCACTATTGGCAAACACTTGATCCACCAGATAACTAAAGGAGATTGAGCCTTTAATTTCTTTTTTAAATGTAAATGTGGTTTTGTTTTTCCTTTTTAAAAAGAAAGCTGTATATCAAAGAATATGTTGGCATTTTAAGGTAGCTCATGATTTAGGAATGAAGGCTTAAAGAAGGCAATAGTAATAAAAAAGCAATAAGTAAAGCAATAGTTGCAGTGTAGTGACCATTAACAATACTGTGATATGGATAAAAATGATATATCTGCTTTTATGCTATAAGTAGGCTTTGCATATATTGGAAAGTCCTGCTGCAGGAAAAATTCTGCTTAGAAGATGTCCCATAGTTCCTTTTCCTATTTGGACTAGTTTAAGGTTGTAGTTTATTAAGCTAAAATACCTGGAGGTTTCAGTTTCAGGGTAAATGAGAAAAGATTTCAGGACTCTGTTTAATCTTGCCTTGCTTTGCCTTGTCTTGCCTTCCCTTTTTGTCTAACTATTTAAAACCCAGTTCATATTAGAAATCTCTCCTATAATTTTTTTTTGAGAAATCAGCAGGTAATTCTCAATTTTACTAGAGTACCAGTCAGTACTGGTTAGTATGTCAGTAACGGCTACTATGACCAACTAATAAACAGGATTGTCCCTGAATTAATTGCAGTAATCAGGATTTTGCGCATGCCATGTGTATAACAGGCACACTGGTTAGAAGTTCTCAACAGAAATACTGTAACCTGGCACAGGGAATTAATTTATATCCCTTGTCTCTTCTGTGTGTGTGTCACTCAATGTTCTAGGTATGACACTAATTTAGCACTTTTATATTTATTATTCAACTCTTCCTTGTTTTTTTGGAAACACATTGCATGTTTCATCCCAGGACACACCACAGACTAGCAGGAAAGCTCCTGCTCTACCTGAAGCTTTGCAGCTGTGGGACAGGTTTGCTGCCTTCAAGGAGAGAAGACAGGTATGTTTTCAAGTAACCAGGATGACTAACTCTGAACCATACAAGACAACCTGAAGGAAACGACAAGTAATAGTGGTGGGCAGCTTTCTGCTGTAGGGGATTGGGTCACTCTTTTGCCAAGTTGACCTGTTGTAGGAATTTTGTTTTTTTCCTGGATGTGTGGATCTAAGATGTAGTGGAAAAACTGCTAAAGTTTGTTCCACTTTCTATTACCCCTTGCACTTCTCCCATGTGGGCATAAGTGATACGATCAGGGACAACCTCAAGGGTATCAAAAGTAACTCCAGAATTCTGGGCATTATAGTCAGGGTTATGGAATACAGGTATTCCTCTTAATCCTGCTGATGAGGGGAAAGCGTTGACTACATGCTAATAATTGGGTGCAAAGTTGGTGTTTGGTTTCTATGATCATAGGACCCTGTTTGAGGCTCAGTGTCTGCTTGAGAGACATTTGATCCATGTAAGCGGGACAAAGGTGTCATTGCCAGAAGGATTGTTGGCTTGGTATGAAGACAATCATGGTAGAAGGAAAAGGTTACCAGCCGCCCTGTAAAGGAGTGATATACAACTTTGACACAAAGTACTGGAGAGATATAAGTGAAAGGAGCACGGTCCACAAGACGGAGCTCAAGTGTTTTCATATGAACAAGGAAATGCCTACAGGACATGAACATGTGGAAACCTCTCAGGTTGCTTCTGGAAAATCAGGAAACTGGCATGCCTCTTTAAAGATGAGTACAGCTTGAGGAGTAAACATGAGCTGTTAGAGAACTGTGCAGCTGCAGTGATGTTGTTGGCATCAAGAGGATATGGTGGGGCGGTTTGTGTGAATGGAGTGCTGCAATGGAAGAATTCAGGCTCTTTGGGAAGAACAGTCTGGAAAAATGAGGAAGTTGAGCTGCCCTTTATGTGAGACAATAGCTGGAATGCATGAAGATCTCTTTGGGGATGAATGAGGAGCCAGAAGAGAGTTTATGGGTAAGTAGACAGATATGGATGATACTGTAGTAAGGTGTCTGTTACAGACCACCAGATGAGGATGAGCAAGCGAATGAAGTTTCTACAGGCAGCTAGAAACAGCCTCACATTAGCAGGCTGTGGGCCTTGCGGAGGAATTCAGCCACCCCAATTTCTGCTGGATTGACAAGACATTAGGATGTTTCTTGGAGAGAATAAATGAAAAATTCCCTCTGGAAATTAAAGAGGATCTGGCTAGGAGAAGTGTTCTGCTGTACTTCACAAAACAGCAGGGTCTTGCTCATGATGTGGAAGACAAAGGCAGTCTTGGCTGCAATGACTATGAGATGATGGAGTTTGGGATTCAGAGTAGAGGGAATAGAACAAGAGGACAACTCTGGAATTAAGAGCACAGATTTTGGTGTCTTCAGGAATGTGCTTGAAAGTGCCCTATGGGATACAACTTTAGTAAAAATAAAAGGCCAAGAAAGCTGATTGTTCTCCAAGGATCACCTTCTCTAAGCTCAAGGGCAATTCATGCCAGTGAGCACGAAGTCAAGTAAAAACTCTGGGAGGCCTGCATGGATGAACAATGACCTCGTGTCAAAACTCAGAGAGGGAAAAAACCCCATACAGAAGAGTAGATATCCTGGGATGAGTAATGAGACGCTGTCCAAGCATGCAGAATAAAGCATGACTAGGAAAGACAAAGTCCACAAGATTGAAACTGGTGGGGAATGCCAAGGGTAAGAGGAAGTGCTTCTATAAATATGTTAATGCTATAGGAAAGACTAGGTTCCACAGGACATGGAAAAGGCTGAGGCACTGAATGCCTTCTTTGCCCTAGTTTTTACTAGAAAAACCAGCCTTCAGGTATCCCAGGTTTGAGAGAGAGGGGAAAAGGCTGAAATGAAGATGCTCCACTGGTAGATGAGGATCAGGTCAGGGAATACTTCAGCAAACTGAACACACCTAAGTACATGGCCACTGATGGGATGCATCCCCAAGCACTGAGGGAGCTGATTGGTATCATTGTGACCCGCGGGGAGCCGCGGCACACCAGGTTGACTAAGGAGGGGTGAACCACTCTTAGTATTCTCTGATCATGGGGCCTGAGAGAAATGCCTGAAGACTGGCAGAAAGCAAATGTCACTCTGTTTTTCCAGAAGGTCAAGAAGGAGAACCCAGGGAATCACAGGTCAGTCATCCTCAACTTGATCCCTGGAAACCATTTCTAGGCACATTGACAAGAAAAGTATGAGGAGCTGTTAGCATGACTTCACCAAGAGAAGTTCACACTTGATCAACTTGATAAGCTTCTACTTTGACATGACTGGCCTGGTAGATGAATGGCCAGGCCTAAAGGAAGTGATCAGTGGCTCAAAGTCAAAATTGAGGTCAGTATCAGGCAGTGATCCCAGGAGTCAAAATTAAGTCTGATCCTGTTTAACAGCTTCATTAATAATGAAGATTATTAATGTCAATGGTGCAGAGTGTACCTTTGGCAAAAGTTTGCTGATTACATAAAACTGACAGGAGTAGTTGATATATTAGAGGGTTGTGCTGCCATGCAGAAGGACCTCAGTAGGCTGGAGAAACAGACTGCAGAAATGGGCTGATGGGAAGCTTATGATATTCAGTGAGGAGAAGTGTAAAGTTCTGCACCTGAGCAGGAATAACACCAGCCATCAGTATGTACTGGAGACTGCCCACCTGGAAAATAACTTTGCAGAAACTGCCCTAGGGGTTCTGATAGACAGCAGGCTGTATGAGAGACAGCAGTGTGCACTTGCCACAAGAAGGCAAGTGCTACTGGTATCCTGGGCTGCATAAAGAGGAGTCTGGCAAAAGGCTGAGGGAAGTGATCATTCATGTCTCCTCAGCACTGGTGAATTTAAACCTTTGTGGAGGTTTGGACTTCGCATTATGCATAAACTTACTGGAAAGAGTCCAATGAAGGGCCACTAAAATGATTAAGGGGCTGGTGCATCTCTCCTATGGGGAAAGTCTGAGACCATTGAGACTGTTCAGCTTGGAAAAAAAAGGCTCAGAGGAATATTATCAATGTATATAAATACCTGAAGGGAGTGTGTGAAGAAGGTGGAGCCAGTCTGTATTCAGCGGTGGCCCAGTGACAGGCCAAGAAGTAGTGGGCATAAACTGGAATGTAGGACGTTCTTCCTGAACATCAGGAATCACATTTTTCCTACAAAGGTTACTGAGAACTGGCACATGTTTCCAGGGAGGTAGTAGAGTCTCCATTTTGGAGAAAAAAAAAAGAAAAAAAAAAAAAAAAAAAAAGGAAAAAGCTCTCTGGACGTAGTCCAAGACCATCTATTCTAGATGATCCTTCTTGAACATGGCTGTTAGACCAAGTGATGCCTAGGGGTTCCTTCCATCTTCAATAACTCTGTGACCCAGGAACAAGAGAGGGTTCCTATAAACTGTTTTGCTTCATGTAGCTAATTCCAGCTGTAATGTTTCAGCACTACTGAAAGTGTGTTTGTATGGCCTGTGTGTGTGTTCAGTACGGCAGATTTAATGGAAGAGAGTTACCTGCCATGTTGTCAACTCTGACAACCAGAATATAAATCCTGACTGAATATTTCTATAATGCTGTAATGTTCAGGAGAGCTAAAATGGAATAATATCTCAAGTCATGAGTGAATACTGCCTGACATCCATCATCATTTGCAGATATTGCAAGCTACTTCAGTAAACAGAGAAATTTGGTCTGTGCTAGAACTGCTTCTCTCTATATCTGCTGGAACCAGTATCGCTATACTGTGCATCAGGTCTTTGGATTAATACATGTGAATATTGTAAGGAAATTCAGCAGATGTTTGCAATGATGTTGCCATTTTTCTCACTTGTGGGAAAGTTTCAGGCCTCTGTTGTATATCTGTTGGTGCTGCATGGTGAGAATCACAGAATAATTAGGGTTGGAAAGGATGTCTGGAGATAATCCAGTCCAACCCCCTTGCCAATGCAGGGTCATGTAGAGCAGGTCTCACAGAAGTGCATCCAGGTGGGTTTTCATTTTCTCCAGAAAGGGAGACTTCATGACCTTCTCGAGGAGCCTATATCAGTGCTCTGTAACCCTCAATGTAAAGAAGTTTTTCCTGGTGGAACTTCTTGTGTCTTAGTTTATGGCCACTGCTCCTTGTCCTGTAGCTGGACACCACTGAAAAGAGTCTGACACCATCCTCTTGACACCAGCCTTGGAGAAATTTGTATACATGAACAAGATCCCCTCTCAGTCTTCTGTTCTTTAGACTAATCAGGCCCATTTCCTGCAGTCTTTCCTCATAAGAGAGATGCTCCAGACTCCACATCATCTTTGTGGCCTTCTACTGGACCCTCTCCAGTAACTCCTTGTCTTTCTTGTACTGAGTAGCCCAGAACTGGACACAACACTCCAGATGTGGCCTCACTAGGGCCCAGTAGAGGGCAGGATCATTTCACTTGACCTGTTGGACACACTTCTCCCAACACACCCCAGGGTACCATTGGCACTCCTGGCCACAAGGGCACACTACCGGCTCATGGACGACTTGTCATCCACCAAGACTCACAGATCCTTTTCCACAGAGCTGGTCTCCAGTAGGTTGACCCCTAACCTGTACTGGTACTTGAAGTTTATTACTCCCCTGGTGCAGGGCATTACACTTGCCCTTAAAGAAGACCTGTATAGCCTGTTAATAGGATTTCCTGTCAAAAGCCTGACCTCTGGACTACATCTTGTTTGTTCTTAACCTAGACTTGTGGAAACTGTACAGCAAATGCCCTGGGTTTCACAGTAGTCTCTTCTTTGTCTTTAGTACTACAGGCCTTTACACTAAACTGGACACTTGTCAAGTAAGTGTACTTGAATGCTAGAGCTTTTGTTAGAGGAGTTTTGCTTTGGGTGTTAAAAAAAAAAAAAAAAGAAAAAGCAGCTTCTTTGCTATGATTAAGATCTAATCTGAAATATGTGGAACTCTGAGAACTCAGGTTGGTAAGTACCAAAATGTAAATGTAAAAGACCAAGGGAAGGAGAGAATAATTTCAGAAAAAATCTCTGAAGTCACTAATAAAATACCCTGGTCAGAGTTTGACAGCCATTTCTTTTTGGTATGTTGGCATAATCAGTTTTTCATATTGCTTTCTGCCCCCTCAGGGAACTGATGTGAATTAAGTTTTTTGAGGGTTATTTTTAGTGCAGATCCAATCCTCAGTCTGTTTGACTGTATCTACTATCACAGAGGGGTTTAGGAAAGCATTTCCTCTGAAAAAACCCTCTAGCATGACCTGAAATAAATGTTCACCAAACTACAGCTTTGACTCATTAGCAACCAGGTTGTGAAGGAGCAGGAAGTTATCCAGTTAGACCTGGCTCCTGACATTTTGTGATCTATTTAAAATCAATGTAGCAGGTACACATGGGATGTGCCACTGTGAACTGTCAGAACAACAATTGTAATTGGCACCTCTGTAATACCAAAATAGGAGCAAACTCCGGAAAACAAAATGTCAGCCATATCTGTGATACTTAGATATTGCATTTTACATGCAGTCTTCTGGGAATTGTAGTCCATCTCTCATGCTCTGTGCAGTTATCAATTTCAAGGGCTTTCATGTCTGGCTGATGGTTTCACTTCCTTTCCTCAAAGGCTCAAAATGATTTCTTTATGACATACTTGAAAACCATATAAATGTAAAAATAGGAGAAACAAGAAAACCCAAGGCAAAATAACCTCTGACTGAGAATTCACTGATCATCCCAATAGTTGTTTTGTTTTGGAGGGAGATAAACCTTTCAGGAGCCATTTTCCATTTGAACTTTTAATTTAACCAAAACTGATTTTATGGATTACTGGAAGGGAAAACTGGTGAATATTATCGTATTCTTAACAATTTTTTTTTGTAAGCGTAAGGTTTCAATTTTGAGTACAGTGTCAAGGATCAGCGATTGAAAGGAAACACTGCACTTTGAAATATGGTTTAACATATTATTGCAATCCAAAGTGCAGGTTAAGGTTTTTTAAGACCTTCCAGTTTTATGTCATTTTTCTACCATTTCATTTTCTAAATTTCTACAAGGCAATATGAAGTATTTTCAGGGCAAGTAGTGTGAATGGAGAGGGAAACTTGAGGCTTTGGGAGGGAGAAAGACCAAAAGAGGTTACAAAACTGAGGTGTTTCTCTTGGTGTTTCTGATTGAAATGAGCACCCTTCTATTCTCTGAGAGGCATGACTGTGCACTTCAGAGTTTTGGAAAATTTTAATTTATATTGATACACTGATCTGAAGCTTCAACGTTTTAATTTGTTTTGTGGGCGGCTGTTGTTTTACGTGGCTGTAAATATCAATGAGAGAATTGCTGCATGATACATGAAAGAGGAGTTTTGGAAAGTATCAGAAATGTAGCCCTTTTCATTTCAAAATGTATTTTGACTTCTAGCAACTATAATTGGAACCATTTCCTTTTTCATTCTCTTTGGATAAAATTTCCTTGGGTAAGTGGGAAAAATGATCCACTCTGTATTCTGATACAAGAGTGTGAATTTTTGCTGAGATCTGTTCCTTCAAACATGCTGGAAGGCTGTTGAAACTATGACCTGTTGCTCTATCAATGTTGCAATACTTAAACAGGTGTGTTCTTACAAGTCTGAAGGGTTTTCAGACTACTAGAATACCTCAAAAAGCTTTTTAATTTAAAAGACATGATGGAATTTGTGAAGGAGTTATGCACTTCTTCCTCTGTATAATTGCTCTGGCTAAGTTGACAAGTTACCATTTAGAAATTGATTCTACTTCTGCAGTTTCGTGTTTTATGTAGGTAATTCCAAATGTGAGCTCAATTTTCACTTTTCCAAACTACAAACAGATGTAGTTAGACAAAAATTAAACCCAACAACAGAACCAAAACAATAGCTTAATGATATCTAGGTAAACTGCTGTATTTTTAAGTCGTGTTTACAATTACAGTCAAGGTTAGTTCTTATCAAACGCTTTGTCAGGCATGATTTTTCATTGTTTTACATTTTTGGCATGCCTCACCCTACTTTTCACCCTTATTATGTTTTTACTTGTGCGTTATGTAGTTTTAAAATATGTCTATATTTAAGAACCCTTTTTTTTGGGGGGGAGGGGTGTGTTCTTTCCGACCACAAGGAACATTCTGGAAGCCTGTGTCCAGGTACAGCAACAACCATGGTAGAACACAATGTACACCCAGTTAATTAGAATTAGTTTTATGTGTGTATTCCAATAGGTAAAATTTCAGCATCTGTTGGCAAAAAGCAAGGGCTGGATAGCTAGCGGAAGTGCTGTAATTCAGCAACAGCAGAGGCTGTAGGACCTTTTGGTTTTGAGGTGGGTGGTAAACGAAGTGTAGCATTTCAGTCACATAGATTGTCTCTTTCAGTAAAAAGGGCTATCTGCCATCTGCTCTAGTCCTGGTATCTTAAACTCTTTGTTCAGCATGAAAGGCTTTTATTAACTTTCCATTTATCAGTGTTCTATATAAAAAAAGCATGCTTCCAAACTTGTATGGGCTTTACTTTCAAACTTTTATAAGCTTTGCTTTCTAAGGTTTCAGGAAGATTTTTAGTCCAGAAGGCTTAGTCACTCCTAGTTTGTGTTACTTCAAGATACAAATTAGCCATCTATCTTTCAACAAATTTGTAGATTAAGAAGTACTGTGGTCTGGGAAGCTGCAAAGTAATTTATTCTAAATCTCTGTGGCCCTTTGTTTGAGGGAAAGAGATTTTCATTTTCATTTTTGAGAAGCTGTATTTGTACATAGAAAACATAACAACTACATCTGGTGGTAGAATTTTCTATGGCTTGAAACAGTTCTGTCTTGTGTAATGTGAATAAGAAATTTACTACTGTAGCCATGTTACATGCATAGACACAGAGTGAGGAGTACTAAAGGCAAGCACAGGACTGTTTCCAGCTCAGCCGGATGCAAACCGCTCCTAGTTTGTAAGGGTCATGGGATACTGTAGAGACTCTCTGTAAGGGCAGGTAATGAGACAAGTGGTGTAACTGGATGAATTCTGTGACGACAAACAAGCTAGATACTATCCTGTTTTCTGTCTGACAGTGGAGTGCTAAGGAAATGGTAGCTAAGTGGAGGGGAGATTTGATTTTTGGTCTGGTTGAGATTCCTAAATGTCATATATTTAGGCACTACAAGCAGCGTGAACAAAGAACAGGCTCGAGAAGCTGGAGCTGACAGATAATGGAAGCTGGGGAACATTGCCCGATTTTCAAGAAGGGCAAGAAGGACTGCAGAAACTACAGGCCTGTCAGACTTACTACTTCAGTGCCTGGTAAAGTTATGGAGAAGATTATTCTGGGAAGGATTGAAAAACAACTGAAAGACAAGGCTGTCACTGGTCATGGCCAGCACGGCTTCATGGGAGGAAAGTCCTGCTTATCAGACCTAATTTCCTTTAGTGCAAAGTAACCCACCTAGATGATCAGGAGAAGCCAGTGGATTTCAGTAAAGCTTTTGATCATACACCTGGATAAACACATCATATGGTGGGCGAGCAATTGGCTCATGGGTCAAGCACAGAGACGAATGGGGCAACATCAGACTGGTGACCTGTCACTAGTGGTTTCCACAGAACTCCATCTGGGGCCCTGAGCTCTTCAACATCTTCATAAATGACTTGGACTCAGGACTGGAAGGGATACTGAGTGAGTTTGCAGATGGCACAAAACTGGGGAGAGCTGTTGAGTCCCTCAAAGGCAGGGAGGCTCTGCAGGGAGATCTCAACAAATTAGAGGACTGGGCAATCACCAACTGTATGAAGTTCAACAAGGGGATGTGCCAGATTCTGCACTTGGGATGAGCCAACCCTGGATCTTTGTGCAGACTGGGGAATGAGGTGCTGGAAAGCAGAGCCATGGAAAGAGACCTGGGGGTCCTGGCAAGTTGAATGTGAGTCAGCAGTGCCCTGGCAGCCAGGAGGGCCAACCCTGTCCTGGGGGTATCAGGCAAAGCATCACCAGCTGGTGGAGGGAGGGGATTGTCCTGCTCTGCTCTGCACTGGGGCAGCCTCACCTGGAATATTGTGTGCAGTTTTGGGCACTGCAGTATAAGAAAGATACTAAGCCATTGGTGAGCCTCTAAAGGAGAATGGAGAAGGGTCTTCAGGGGAAGCCATAGGAGGAACTGCTGAGGTCACTTGGTCTGTTCAGCCTGGAGAAGAGGAGATTTCATTGTAGTTACAACTTCCTTGTGAGGGGATGGCTGAGCAATAGGCACCCATCTCTTCTCTGTGGTGACCAGTGACAGGACCTGAGGAAATGGCCTAATGATGTGTCAGGGGAGGTTTAGGTTAGATATTAGAAACAGGTTCTTCACCCAGGAAGTGGCTGGATACTGGAAGAGGCTCCCCAGGGAAGCTGTCACAGCATCAAGCCTGACAGAATTCAAGAAGTGTTTAGACGATACCCTTGAGCACATGGTGTGATTCTTGGGGATGGTCCTGTGCAGGGGGAGGAGCTGGATCAGTGATCCTTGTGGGTCCCTTCCAACTTGGCATATTCTATGATTCTGTGTATGGGAGGTAGGTAGCAGCCTCCAGGCCCTTCTCCCCACTTATACTCTATGCCTTGATCTGTCTCCTTCCCGGTGGGAGCCTGGATAACTCTTCCTAGCCACCCATCCACATTCAGAAAGCACAGGTACAATCCATCAATCTCTTATTTGCCCCTTCTTGTTGTGGGTCTGCAATATGCACTGGTAGTAGCACAGGGTGGGGGGAGTAGGTTTCAGCCCCTTGGTTCATGCAACACCATTGACATTTCATGTCCTTTCCTTCCCTGAGTAAAGATGTATGCCCAGGATTGGCATAGAGCTGCTGTAAGTGGCTTGTGCAGCACATATCCTATCCTAACAATTTGCCTTTTCCTTGGGGTTTGTGTTACGGCCTAGAGGTATATAAATATGTGTTGCAGACTTCTATTATTACTATTTCACAATTACTTTAGAGGAACTTTGATCAAATTATTAGGACTCATGTTTAGTAAGTATGCTTTAGAACACAGAGGTTTTCCTCTGCAGTATTACTGCTATTGAAGATTATTGTAATATCTAACACTTTAATTAAAAGCCTTGTCATACTTTAGATGTAGAAAGGCTTTTTAGAAGACAAACTATCTCTCGTTGGAGTGATACTTTGATTCCATATAATTTATGCCTCCAATATCAGTTGCATTTTTCCAATGAAAAGGTATTCCCACGATCTACTTTTACATTTGAAGTCATAGTAGAAATTTTCAGGAAATTACATACACTCACATACATTAATTTCTTTTGCCACAGCAAGCCTTAGGCTAGACACTTGTCCGCATTTTAGTGTCTGCCCATATTAGTTTAGTTAAATAAAGCAGAATGAATTTTGTCAGTTTTTCTTTTTACTCATATGTTTATAATGGAACAGTTGAATAGAGAGGACTATCGCAGTGAATACTTTGTAGCAATGGAAATGATTGAAAGGGATTATTTGGCATCATCAGTAAGTTTCTGGTAACTAGATGAAACTACCAGCACTGTGGAAAAGACTATCAAATGCCCTGTATGATTTTTCATTCAGAATTTTTTTATAAGATGGAAGAGTTAAAATAGTAATTGTAAATTTACAATATCGTCATTACATCGCATGCAACTTTTGAACAGTTCTAGAGCTGGACAAATATTTTGCTTTCTCTCTAGCTTGCACATTTGCTACCACTGACTCCTTCAGTTCTATGGGACAATGTCTTTAGATTTATAAGGTACAAATATCCTGCAGATTCTGTGTTTCTGGGTTCACAGTGAGAGTAAGTCCTAATGCAAGTACTCCGTAACTGATTTCTAGACAAACTATGTTAAAAACCCCACTGCCCCCCAAATGGGTGTCCTCTGTGCTTCCTTGCTTCTGTGGACTGCCTCACTCCTTTGAAACCAGCTTTCAGTAGAGTACCTGAAGCACCATTCTTAGCAACTTTTCTGCTTTGGTGTTTCTGAAACTTGCTAATTCAGCTTGAAGGCTGAGACTTGTTTGTAGAAATGTGAGCAATAACCTGTTACCTCTTCCTTACCTGCCCTAATTACATGAAAAGTTTTGCAGAAATTATCATGTGACAGCAAAAAGAGTACAGTGTGATAATTACCACAAATTTAATGTCATGTAGGATGTAGCTTGATTTGTCATCGGTGTATACATTTGACAAAGTTACTGTATTGCTTTTATTGACAATTAAAACCAAATTACATTCATATTTTGTTTGTTTCATTCATGCCTCTTAGACCAGATATATTTTCTTTTTTTCTTTTTTCTTTTTTCTTTTTTTCTTTTTTCTTTTTTTTCTTTTTCTTCCCTTCCCTTCCCTTCCCTTCCCTTCCCTTCCCTTCCCTTCCCTTCCCCTTTTCCCTTTTCCCTTTTCCCTTTTCCTTTTTTCTTTTTCTTTTTCTTTTNTTCTTTTTCTTTTTCTTTTTCTTCCTCCTGCTAAGTTTACTGATATTTTCAGGATAGGTTTAACTGTTTTAGAAATCTATTATTTTCTTGCCATTTTTGCTGTTGCAAAGGTAGCTCTTCCTCACAAAAGAAATTGTAATATGATATTTTTAATTGCTCAGTGCAGCATTTCAGACTCAACTGAAATGTTCCGTGTAGTCTGGAAACTCACAAATCACCCCTAACACACATGTGGAGCTGTGCACTGCGCTGCTGAAACTGTCTCCACTTGTCTACATTGCATTACACTGTCATGTTTAAAGTAGTTTGTCTTACCTTTGCCTGTGTGTGGTCTAGTATTTATTTCATAAACCTTGAGAAGCATTCCTAGTTATAAAGCAAGGCCTACAAATTCATACTTAAAGTTATGCTTCCATTATTCAACGCACTGCAGGTGTCAGACTTTAGTTAGAGGATATTAGCGCGATAAAATTGTCTTTTCTCGGCATTTATTTTTCATGTCGCCAGGCCCTTTTTGAATCAATTGCTTTACAGAAGTATTGGACTGGCCTGTTCTACTTGGCAGAATGACTTCTTGTCCAAATAGGTCCAATTTTGTACAAAGAGTAACCACTTCAGAATATTTGCAGGTGAAAACTAAGAGGTGTTGTGTAATACACCGATTCTGCAGATACCTCTGCTTGACTGTTAAAAAAGAGGCTTCCTCTCTCCAGAAAGTTTCTTTATACATTTAAGTGCTTTTAATAATGCGCTCTTAATTCAAAACTTTTATTGCTAAACTGTAGGTTCTTAATTCACCTTATATCACCACCTATTTTAGTAACATAAGCTTGTTTAAACACAGTAAAACCCAATCACACTTTTTGTATGTCTTTAAAAATTTAGCCAGGAAGACACCATGAAGGAACACCCATCTTACTCTTCTATTAAAAAATTTACAAGGTGTGATTTAAAGTCCCTTTGTTAGTGTTAGTTTCCAATATTTTCACTGTCTTTGCCATAAGTTACTGTCAAGGTCTGGATTGTTACTATTGTTGTAGCTGGGGAAATTTTCTCTTCACTTTTTTTTCAGCAGCCTGGTATTGCCACTGATGCTGCGTACTTACTAGGAAGGTGTGCAGAATCAGCAGCAATACCAAAAGCAGCAGAAGAAAAATGTTTACAGCTTTTAATTAGCGTAGCAGATAAGTAGTGTTGTTATTTTGCTACAGTTAGTGTGAATATCAGAAACCGTGTGTCCAGCAGGACTACAAAGGGATCATTCTGCTGTCCTTGGCACTGGTGCGACTGCACTTCAAGATCTATATTCAGTTTTGGGCTGCTCACTACAAGAAAGTCATTAATGTCTTGGAGCAAGATCAGAGAAGGACAATAGAGCTGGTGAAGGGTCTGGAGCATAAGACCTGTGAGGAGCATCTGAGGGAGCTGGGGTTGTTTATCCTGGAGAAGAGGAGGCTTAGGGATCACTTTATCACTCTCTCCAAATTACCTGAAAGGAGGTTGTAGCCAGGTGAGGGCTGGATGTTGTCACAAGTAACAAGGGACAGAATCAGAGGAAATAGCCTCAAGTCACACCAGAGGAAGTTCAGATTTGATATTAGGAACCATTTCTTCACTGAAAGGGTGGTCAAACATCGGAACAGGATGTACAGGATAGTGATGGAATCACCATCCCTGGAACTGTTCAAAAGTGTGTATGTGACACTGGTTCAGTGGACATGATTTAGTGGTGACTACAGCAGTATTGGATTGACAGCTGGACTCGATGACCTTAGAAGGCTTTTCCAACTTTAACATTAACAATTCCAAGATTCTATGATTCTTTGAATATGTCAGTTGCAGAGTTCCTGGGCCACTGCACACAAATTGCGCAATTAAGAAGAGGGATTTTTTAGATTCAGTTTTGGATTTTATTTTGTTTTCAAACTAACTTGAATGAAAGGAAAACAATTACCAGTGTTTTAAACAAACTTAGAGATAAGAGTGGAGGTAGATTTAATTTAAAGCTTCTGCTAAAATAAAGAATAGCTGCAGACTCTTTTCACTTAGTAAGATTAATTAGTGTAANTTTTGCTTTACAGAAGTATTTTGATGTAGCAGATTTTTATCATAACCTATAGTTTAAAATCAGGAAGCACATGTTTCATATCTTGCCAAATGAGAATACTCACACATTTTGATTGAATTGTTTTACAAATGTTGTTTCTGTGATGCTTCTGTGCTTTTAATTGCATGTGAAATAACAATATATTGGAGGAAAAACTGGACAGGGGAAAAGAAAGATTTTCAAGAAAGTTTATCATTATCTATCTATCTATCTATCTATCTATCTATCTATCTATCTATCTATCTATCTATCTATCTATCTATCTATCTAT
>VWZG01000454.1:30192-40992 GCA_013396735.1 Grallaria varia
TGCCATATGTACAATTATTTCACTTAGTTTAAATTTTTATTGAGCAAAGAGGCTTGTTTGCAATTAGAAAGATGATTTTTTTCTTCCTACTTTGTCTGCTTTCAAAAGACTAACCAAAGACATGAGAGAGAACAGTCTAAATTTATTCTGAAGCTGATACAAAGAAATGTTTCCTGCTTTAATTATCACTTTTTTAAAAAGCAGAGTTTGTCAATAGTGTGAATTGGTTACTCTGTAGGTGGCCCTTGTTTTAGAAAAGATTTCCATATTTTTAACTTGACAAAAAAGAAATTGAAGTAGGAAAATGTTTTTTGAACATTAAATATAATCACAGTTTAGCTTAGATTGTTTTGGTTTGGTTTGAGGGTTTTTTTGTTTGTTTATTTTCCACATTTTTCAAACTTTTCTGTGCAGTTTTCTCCATCATGTAGACAGCTCCCATGTTCTCCAACAATGCAATCATGAGACTAGTGTTTTATCAGTGTCATGATTTGCCTTATTCCGTACAGGATTCTGTGTGTACCTGTTTTGCATTCATGCAAGCATGCTTGTGACTTGTGAGGAGAACCTCCACCTAAAACCTAACTCTTTCAATTTATAAAGAATTTAAAAGACAGCACATATTCAACTTCAGAAAAATAAAATTTTACTTTAATATGTTCTTTGCTTTAAAGAGTAGGTTTCAGATAGTAAGTATGAGAACATCGTATGTTCCAGGGAAGCTTTATAGGTAACAAGTTTGCTTATTGCTTTACGGTGACATGTTGTATAGTCCTTGTTTAGGGTCTGCTTAGGAGGGGTAATAAATATACAAAAAACTTATGGAGTTAATGAAGTTCTAAAGTCATAGAGCAGAAACATCATGTTTCTTTTGGCACTGTGGCTAAAGTAAGATGCATTTTAATAAAGTTTTCACTGAACCAGACAAATCTTAATGAGTTATGAAATAATTCAAGTTAAGACAGTGTAACACAGAAACTTAAAAAAGGTTTATTCTTCGCATAAAGAAGACCAAAATATCTTCTCTTTAGTTCCTTCCCTGCATCATATTCTGAATGCTTTTGACTGCAGTCATCAAGGGGAATTTATTTTGTCACTGATCATAACATACAGTTCCTATTTCTCTACTATCACCTGCTGTGTTTTCCTTTAACAAGAATATCAAAATGTTAAACAAGAAATATTTATTCTCAGAGAAAATGTTTTACTTGTGACACAAGAAGAAAGAACTACTGAATCAACACAGTGTGCATATTATTGCCCAGCAACAAGAAGTGAAAGATAAAGAGCAAGTGATGTTAAGGGCTACAGATGACTATGAAATTGCCCAAGAGGACCAGGCAGCAGCTTATTTCAAAAAGCCCGAGGTAGCAACTAGCTTTCTCAAAAGTCTTTAAATTAAGTGGTGAACTTCTAAGTCCTGAAGCTTTGTAAAAATATCACTGCTGAAGGGAAACTGTTTTTGAAAAATCGTATTATCTAAGCACTTAATTTTTGGCACTTCTGTCAAACAGGAAATACAGACATGTTTCTGAAAACTATTTCATTAATACTAAATTAATAACTTCAAAAGGCTTGAGCTTATGGCATCCAGATTCCTATTGAAATTTCAGGGAGAAGCCTCTGCATACACCTTATAACAGCCTCCCAGTACTTAAAGGAGGCCAGTAAGAAAGACGGAGAAGGACAGTCTGTCAGGAAGCCTATAGGATAAGGAATAATGGCTTTGTACTGAAAGAGGGTAAATTTAGATATAGGGAAGAAGTTCTTTACTGTGAGGGTGGTGGAACAGGTTGCCCAGAGAAGTTGTGGAGTCCTGGTCCCTGTAACTGTTCCAGACAAGACTGGATGGGGCTTTAAGCAACCTAGTGGGAGGTGTTGGAATAAGATGATATTTAAGGTTCTTTCCAACCTAAGGCATTTTCTGATCCTATAAGTCTATGATTCTTGTACAGACTAACTGACCTCTAAGTGACATGGCACATGTCATGATTGGGTACAAAACTCTTAATTCTATATTGTAGTAGACTTCTGTAACAACACTCAACCAATTAACCAGTCAATAAAACAACTAAGCAATAAACCAAGCAACCAAAAAATAAAAATAAAAATGTAGATCAATGTCTTTGTGATTTCTACACCATGACAGCAGGGGAAATATAGAACAATCATTTCAAACAGAGATAATTTTATTTCTCATCTCATAGTAGCTGCTTGACTTTATTGTAGGTTTCAGTAACTGTGCAATGATTCCTGTAATTTTATTTAATTGGCTTTTTAGTCAAACTGCATTCTTCTATGATAGCCATAAAAATTAATAAAAAAACCCAGTCTGATGTACTTTATGCTCTTATAATTTTATGCAAGTTGTGTCCAAATGCGCCTGACTACTATTGGCTTTTCGTAAGTAAGTTTGCTGGACCATAGCTACAGTTCTGGTTATTTTCAAGTAGACAAGGTCAGTTTAGCCACTCATATCTCCTCAAACAGTGCATTAATTCATAATCTTGTTATGCTGTTCTCTTTTAGTAATAACAAAAAGTACAGTGCTTTTTCAGTCAGGAATTGACAAAACACAGATATATTTTTAGCAGAGCTGGAGTAAATTTTCATTTAGTTTTTCCATTAATAATTTCCTGCATAAATAAGCAAACAAAAGAAGATTAAGTTTTATGGGTATAAGAGATATTTGAAGTGGCAAGTGCTGACAACACTCCTAATTATACAGCAGTGCAGTCTACTCTGTGCTTTGAGTATTTGTGCTCTGTGATGCTGAACTGTGGAACAGGAAAACCTCGGTATGCACACAGTTACAAAGCTAGGATATGATTTGGGCTCTAATGAAAACTAAACAAAAGTCGCAAGTATTTAGTTTGTCTGTTGATGGGTTACAGTGCAAATGGTAATAAAAAACAAGAGGTAGTGAAGCTATCTTGGATACTGGAATCAGTCCTTTCACAGTCTGGTTTAACTTTACTGGTTTTTTTACTCTGATTATCATATGAAGCTCTGTGAAATCACTACTGGACATTTCTGCTACAAATTCACTTGTTTAAAAGTATCCGAAGTACGCTCATCTCAGCTTTCAGACTTTGGCTCTACAGTGCTTAGAGCTGCCTTAACCCAGAGCCATGATATGCTCTTGGAAGTATTTTGAAAATGTGACTATACTGTATCTCTTCAATTTAGAGTATTCTAGAGGGTTTTGAAAGGTTTTTTTTTCAAATTTTGGGCAAATTTCTGAAACAGATAATTTCAGATCTATCAATCTACCTATGCTTGTCTTCACTCAGTTTTCTTCAAACTGTTTGCTACTCCAGCACTGGAATTTGCCCTTATCTCTTTCCTAAAGAACTAGAGAATAGATGACAAAGTCTTCCAGAAAGGTGTAAACATCTTAAAACAGAGTATCACAGCACAGAAAATTTAGCATGCCCTCCTTGCGCTGTCTCTACTTTGTGTTTTATCACTTTCAAATCAGCAGGAAAGAGAGACCAATTCTATCTAGCATGCTTTGGCTCAAAATGCTAATAAAAATGAAGGGAAAAAAGCAAATAAAATAGATGGTGGAGAAACATTAAATGAAATTTGCGATTGTGCGATGCTTCCCAAATTATACCAAAACAGTAGGGGATTTTATGACTTTAAATGATTGATGTTTTGATGGAAAAGACTGTTGTTTGGGAGTCCTAAGGTATACAGCAGATGGTACTGAAGTGAAACTGTGGATGATATTCACAGCAGAAAGAAAAAAGTCTTAAGATTGCATACAGGAGTGAAATTGCACCCTAGTATCTCAGTAAAAGATACAGCAATATAGAAACAGACTGAAATATTATGAAAAATATTAGACTAGAAGAGCATATTGATGTACATTTATTAACTAGTGTTTCATTAATTTTGAGCCCACCTGGAATATCTTCTAACAAATGTGTGAAACAAAGTGATCCTCCTTATGAGGCGTGAATAGGTACTTTGTGGGTATTAAAGTCAATGCTTTTCATTTGGTGTGATTTGCTTTTGTGTTGTTGTGATTGCTATGAGTTAAAGAAAAAATACAGGTAAATGAACTATTTAAGTTTTTAGTTTACCTATGTTTTGTTTGAAGTTTAGCAACTAAAAAAAAACCCAAATGGGAATACCCTTAAAAATGAAGTAAACAATAGCCAGATTGTGTCCAGTGCTGCAGCTGTACAAAACAAATTACCTGATAGCTGTATATTCAACATCCTGATTTCTCTCAATGGTGTTAGCTGTCTTAAACTTAAATTCTGTAGCCTTTCGCTCAACAGCTACTGCAATAATGCTCTGTTAATTCACTTCAGAATTAATAATGCAAAGGTAATATTTCTAACATAAATGTCTGGTTTGTGATAAACTGCTTTGAAAACATTTATTTTACGTTGTTTCTTGGCAGCAGTTCAAGGATCAAAACTGTTGTCTATGATGACCCAGAGTTATTGACATTCTAGCACAAAACCCCCCAATGTTATGTCTTCAGGACCCACAGACTGACTCTGCAGATTTGAAGCCAAGGAATTTGGTCAGCTTTCTACAGGCATGCTAGACATTGCACCAGTTAGTCATGTTGTTTTAAAACTTAAAAGAGTGTTATGTTAGTTCATTGCTGCTCTTCCCCCCTGCTCCAAGAATTTCCATATTATAATTTGTCAGATTCTTACCACTGAAAGGAAAGCATAGTATGTGAGTCTGGGCATTTCTTAGTCAAGATCAAGACTATCAAAATGTCTTCAGAAAAATCTTCTGGATAAAACTCTTTTTGCTCTTCTGATGACACTCACATCTCTACCAATAAATTATCCTTTATTTGTCATTTTTTATAGTTGGCAAGAATTTGCACTGCTAGCTACTGGACTGCAGGATACTATATGGGTTAAGATGTTTTACAGAATGTAAACTGTAATTGAGAGTGAATCTAGAAGCATTTTTATAGGTCATGTAAGTATTTATGAGGTGAGTAGGAAGATCATCCCAGGTGAATGAGGCCAAGGGTAGTAGAGGGTGAAGATCTTCAGTAGAAAGTTCTATTTCTGTGTAACATTTTCTATCACCTGTGAACTTTTTTGTGAAAGCAGAAGACTACAGATTTTAATTTCCTGTACATACCTTTTATATGCTTATTATAGAATAAATTGCCTCCTGTGATACATGTGGGCCTTTTGTGATGTAATATTGGAATGAAGATACGCCACTCTGCCTTGTAGAAAAAGAAGCTGTCTAGAGCTTTAGTCAGTCTCTTTGTTTTCCTTAATGTGTTCTCTCCCCTTTAATAAAAAAAAGTCCCTCAAAGCAGGCTGACCAAGTAGTCTGTGTTTGTTTACTGTGGCAGGCTGACTTTTTTGGGTAGCTTGTATTGAACCCTGCTCAGTGGGAAGATGATTCTCTGCTGCCATTCCTCGAGAGGCATGAGTGCCATGTGGTGCCTTCACAGCTGAGAGAGCAAGTCCTGCCAAGCCTTAAAGAATGTAAAGAAATAAATTTCCTCAAGGATGCAGAGGAGGTTTTGCCAGCTTGGAGATCTAGGCAAAATATGCTTCTTCATGGGACACAGGCCAGAATATGCTGCGTAAATAGCTCTGACCTTTTTTGATCAGAGTTATACTCTGAATGTTTTTCTTTATGCTGACAAATTTCATATTGGAGAGAAGAGGAAAAGGAAGTAAAACTTGGAAGAGTATGGATTTTTGCAGTTTCTCTGTCTGATTGGCAAATTATTAGGAGTTTTTGATCTTCAAATGTCTTCCTCAAGGATCCGTTTTTGTAGAATCATGGAATCACAGATTGGTTTGCAAGGGGCCAACCACCCTAGTGACATGTAGTGACATCTGCCGGTAGATTGGGTTGCTCAAAGTTCTGTCCAGTCTGACTTTGAACATCTTCAGTGACAACTTCTTTGGCAAACCTGTTCCAGGTGGCCAAAACTCTTAACTGAGGAAATAAAACATCCCAGTCGCTGGGTCCAGTGCACTTCTGTGACCCTATTATAGCCACTAGGTTTCATTTAATATTATACTTACTGTAACCTGTTCTAAAGTGGGCCCAATGGACCAAAAAGACCTTTAATAATTAGCTCAGACTCATTTAAAGGAACAGAACAAGAATACTCTGGATGGGAAAATGGACTTTTATCTTGAGTCCAAGAATTTAAATCGTTGAGAAAATACCTGTGTGAACTAGAGGACCATCTGCAAAAGGATTGTAAGCAGGTCAAGGCAAGTGATTCTCCCCCTCTACTCTGCTCTTATGAGGTCATACCCAGAGTACTGCACAAAGTTCCCGTACCCCCAACATAAGAATGACATGGAATTGTTGAGGTAAGTCCAAAAGAGTCCACAAAGTTGATAAGGGGGCTAGAGCCTCTGTCCTATGAAGACAGGCTGAGAGAGCTAGGGCTGTTCAGCCTGGAGAAGAGAAGATTGTTAAAGTAGATGTTAAGAAGAAATTCTTTACTGTGAATGTGGTGAGGCACTGGAACAGGTTGCCCAGAGAAGCTGTAGACGTCCCAACTCAGGCCAGATTGGATGGGGCATTGAGCAACCTGTTCTGGTGGAAGATGTCCCTGCCCAAGGCAGGGAGGTTGAAACGACATGTTTTTTAAGGTTCCCAACCTAAACCATTCTATGATTTGATGATTTACTTTACTACAAGCAATCTCAAAAGAGGGACTGCTACTCTAGAAGGAGTTGCATAAATCCCCACTAACAGAAAATGGCGTGTCCACACGAGTTCAGGAGCAGACCTTCATGAAATCTTTTGGCTCACTTTTCTGCAAAGCTAGTGATAACAGTGATGTGAAACATATAATTAGTGCACAATGGATTTTCTCTTCTTCTTAATAGGGTAACCTGGTAACCTGTTCAGATTTTTCCTGCTAAACAGTATGCATTTGCTCTTGTCCTGCAGGCTGACAAGGGAAATACTGTGTTGCCCTAGTTATAGCAGCCGGGTGGTGTGTGGGTGTAACTGAAACTGTGTATTCTATACCCTCTCTGCCATTTATCATGAACTGTTAATGATGCATAGTTTGCAGCAGCTGCCCAGGACACACCTGACACCTCAGGCTATGAGCTGGGTGCGTGAGAAAACTGAGATAAGAGTGTTCCCTGTCTTCACACCAATGATTCAGGTGTGATAACTCCCCTCGGGGAGTCATTAGCACCTTAACACCCTACCTGAGGGGTCATGTCTGCTAATGGGCCATCAAGTAGACCAAGATACACTGTGACTCACTGAGTAAATCGTCCATTGTGAAACCCCTCACCCTAGGGGAGGTACTGGGCACTCCCATCTGAACCCAAACATATATAATCTTGGGGTTTGGGGACTTGGGGCACTCACTCGTCAGATTGAGAGGAAGACCAGAACCTCAACAGGACTGCAACTGCTACTCTCAACCAGACTGCAACCACCAACCTTCTGGAAGGAAAACAGGTTTTCCTTTTTTTTTGCTTTGGACTCAGGGGGACCACGTGGTGCTCAGCACAGGGACCGGTGAGCACCATTCTGTTTTTGTCCCAGGGTGCTGGGTTGTACAACTGGGTTTTGTGGGCTAAAATCAATTTTCCTTTGTACATTGTATTTAGTGTAAACTTTTTATTAAATTGTAGCTCTGACTTCTAGCCTCTTTTGAGTTGGGTCCGTTTCTCCTGCCAGTTTACCTTTAAACCAGCACATGTGTTCAAGTTCTTACCTCAAACCCTAATAATGCTGCTTACACCCTTGCTATATTAGCTTTTGGAAATAAATAAACAGATAGAGTGAGTGAGTGAGTGAGTGAGTGAGTGAGTGAGTGAGTGAGTGAGTGAGTGAGTGAGTGAGTGAGTGAGCTTCCTAGGGGAAGGAATAAATGAAAACAACTACTAATAGATTGTGGATGTACTAGGTGCAGACTTACTTTCTCTAGCTCTTACCTGTATCCAAGTTCTGTTGTGGATGTAACCTATGGTAGCAGCAATTATAAGAGAAGGTGGAGAGGGCACCTCACCCACTGACATTTGTGAGGTGATTGGAGATAATGCTACTAAATTTGAAAAAGAATTCCAATCTTGGTGATATTTAGTAAATTTCACTTAAATTCCCATCAACAATAAGGTCACAGTTTTTGTCTTAACCATACGAAATGTTTCAGAACATACCATGTGCACATTGTGTTAAGACTAAATTATGATGGAGCCATAGCTATGTCTGGACAGCTTGGAAGAGACCAGTTATGTGATGCCATGCCCCCATCAGTTCTCCTATCCATGCATCCTTCAAGTGGGCAGAGAACAAGCCTGAGTGCACCCCTGCCAGAGGGGGATCCTTTCTGTCTTGCATGCAGTGTAGGTGGGTGATGACTACATGGAACACATCATCACACTGTCTATGATACGACCAGTTGTCCATCAGGATAGAGAAGCTCCCCAACACCAAGTCAGATAGAACTCCAGAACCCTGAAGCTCCCTAATCATGACTAGGCTTCACAAGTGAAGATTTGGGAAGGGCTCTACTCACGCTTGCTACAAGCGCGCTGATGGCTAAAAAGGCCGATGCGAGATAGGCAAGTCTGGTTGCAAAAGGCACAGCAGAAAGTCTCCATAGGCAGTATTGGCAAGGCACAGTTCTTTCTGCATTGTCTTTTCTCCTCGAGACTGATTCTGCATGCATTCTCAAAGGAAGCAGCAGAGTTATGGGTGGTGTGTCTCCATATCTCCCGACTGGAGGCCAGAGTGGACCATTGATGGTAGTCAATACCCTAACAGTGGGCTGTAGAAGGGGTTCCCAGGCATCCTGTGGGCAGCCTCCAGCCCCTGAACCAGATGAACAGATTCCAGAGCCACTGAATGCTCCTCCAAACCCCGCAGTCCTGTGTCAATCAGGAGACTAAGATCTTTGTCACGGTGACATTTGTGCAGCCATGTGCAATGGTGCAGCAGAGGGGCCCACTCTCTCCTGGGCTGGCAGGGCACCTGTGCCATCAGTGGGTAAGAGAGCAGCCTGGATCCCTGGGTCCCTTCCTGTGCCCCTGGTCCTGCTGCTTCAGGAGGGTGTCTCATGCCCAGCTCAACCTCCTACAGCACTGCTGTGAGATCCTGTGCCATCGAGTTCCCCAACACCTCCTCTACTGGCCTTTGTGCGAGTACCAGCAGCTGCCACTCTGCTGCCTTTGTCACCCCTGCAGAGCACAGGCAGATCTAGGTGGAAGCAGGGAGGCTGTGCCCAGGCCTTCTGCTTCCAACTGTAGCAGTAAAAGCTCCCATATGGGGCCAGAGGATGAGAAGCAGACTTAACACCTCTCCTGCAAAAAAGATGCTGACTCTTCGTCTGTGACCTTGGAGTGTGCCTTGGGAAATTGCCAGACCAGGGCCAGACATTCATCTGGGGCAGATGGCAATCCTCAAGGGCTCCAAGCCCCTCAAATTCAACTACTCATATAAAATAAATGCATAAACTACAGAAAAAAACCCTCAGTGCTACAATCAGAGCACATAGTGTTGCTGTACACATCCTTTTTACCTTTTTTTGATGATGACGTGCTGTGTTTATACTGAAGGATCCTTCTACATGTGTCATATTCCAGACTGTTTTGTTGTCCCCCATGAACGCAAGTGCAGCCCAGTTCCAGACCCATCTCTGTACCTAGCCCCAAGGCAGAAGTTTCAAGCTAGGGCGTCTTCAGGCTCAGTTTGTGCCCCACTGCTCATCACCCCAGACCCCCTCATGAACTCCTTGCAGCACTCTGGCCACATGGCACAGGTCTCTGCTCTCCTACCAGCCTGAGCTGCCTGGTGGAGCCTTGTTATGGCAGTGACCAAATTCCTCCCCCTGCTTGGAGTCATGGCTTGGTGCATTTCTCTGTGTCATCCTTCCCAAGGACCAAGCCCCAAGAAGTTCAACAAGGGAAAGCATAAGGTCCTCCTGTGGGGAGTGACAACACCAGGCACCAGAACATGCATTAGGCTGCCTGGCTGGTGACCAGACAGGACAAGGCAGCCATACTGCTGCCCTCAAGCACAGGCTGTCCTCCTGCTCTTCTAGATACAGCCTTGGCACTAGCATTTCTTCTGCTCTGCTTGGAAAGGATCCCTCTTTGTCAGATGCTTGGCAGATGGATGTAAAGTAGCTGAGGACATTGGGTTTGTCTAGTTTGGATTAAAGGAGCCTGAGCTGCTCTCTACAGCTTCCTAAGGAGAGGAAGTGGAGAGGAGTTTGCTGATCTCTTCTCCCTGGGATCCAGCAACAGAATGTGTGGGAAAGGCTCAAAGCTGCACCAGGGGAGGCTCTGATTGAACATGGTAAACATGCCTTTGTTGAGAGAGTGCTCAGACAGGGGCACAGGCTTCCTACAGAAGTGGTCAATGCCCCATGGCTGTAAGAGTCTTAAAAAGAAGCATCTGCACAATGTCCATCATAATGGACTTTAACTTTTGGTCAGCCCTGAAGTGGTCAGGCAGCTAAATTAGGTGATCATTGTAGGTCCCTGCCAACTGAATGGTTGTACTGTGCTGTGCTGTGTTGTGTTCTATTCTATTCTATTCTATTCTATTCTATTCTATTCTATTCTATTCTATTCTATTCTATTCTATTCTATTCTATTCTATTCTATTCTATTCTATTCTATTCTATTCTATTCCATTCCATTCCATTCCATTCCATTCCATTCCATTCCATTCCATGATGTTCTGTTCTGTTCTCTGTCTGATTTCGCACATGACAAAACCTAAGAAAGTCTCACAGGAATATGTGAAAGTATGTTGAGTCAGGAAGTTTACAGGTATCTTGAATCCCCATCGAAGTTT
>VWZG01000454.1:41022-53210 GCA_013396735.1 Grallaria varia
CACCAACTCCAAGCATCTGCGTTTGGTGATTTCTGTGCATATATATGTGGGAGATAGTATACACACACATACACATGTATATGTGGACACATGCAAAACCCTCAATCCTGTATATATTATAAATGTGTGTTCAGCTATACACACAATTCCCCATGCACAAGTATATATCTATTTTTAAAAACGACATTTATTCAAGGTTGGAGATTTTTTGATTGCAACTGGAAAGAGTGTAGCTTATATTATAAATATATTTTTGATTTAATATTTCAGAAAAACTTGTAAGCAGTTAAAGCTCTAGCTTATCCAGCTGTTACACCTGATGTTGTATTATATTTCATACGAAAAATCAAAGCTGTCGTATTCAATTTAGAAATGGATGGCAAGAGGAACCTTGATATTTACAGCTCCATAAGATGAAATGATAGCTAACTCTCCATAATGCCAAACTTACCAGACCAGGGCTTTGCTGACTAATAAAAGTGGAGTTGGCACATTTGATACTGAAATGCCAAACTCTCAAAAATGATTGAGAGGAATACTGGAAAAACTGGCTAGGAAGAGGCATTTTCATTCTTTGCCCTTGTCTCTATCACTCTAAAGACTGCAAAATTATTTTGTTGGCAAATTTGATTAAGAAATACCTGTAATTTATCTGCTCTGGACATGATATAAAGCCACCAGGGGCTCTCTCTATAAATACTATGCATCTAATTTGGTGGCCTGAAATTAAAAAGTAGCGCTCCATCTCAGAGCTGTCTAGAGCAAATGTGAAGCTGATTCACAAATGGGCTCTGTCTGATGCAGTTGTTTAGTTTCTGAATCTTAACCTTTCTGTCCTGCATGCTAAAAATATGTTGTGGGAATGATAGTCTCTCACCTAAAGAACTTGCACTTGAGTTTTTGTCAGTGAAAAGCAAACTGTAACCATTAAATTAAGCCAGATTTATTATGTGGCTGCATCACTGAAATAGTTCAGTGCAGCCAAGTCACAAGTGCCATTCTTTTAATATCCTAACTGGCATTGAAAGCAATGTCGGGAGGGTACAGAGTCTTCTCACCCTCCTGCAGGACAACTGAAGTCTTGTGCAAAACTATATATGACAGATTGCCCAAGGCCTCATTTTTTTCATTCTCAGGATTTTACAGTAGTCTTTGACTTGGCATAATACTTTTGGAAACACTGAGCTCAGATACTTGTAACTAAGCAGAAAGTGGTGTGATTTAAATTAGAAATTGAGTTCCTAATGCTAAAATTTGTGTAGAAGAGAGAAAAGCCACTTCATCCTGAAGTATGGTGAAAAAATCACCTGTTGTAACTTATGGTAAAGCAAACGTGTTAAAATGCATTAACAAAATGCAAACACAACTGAGTGTTGCAGCTTGAAGCATATCTGCTGTCTTGAGAAATGTTGATAGGAAGGGTATGCTTTGTCAGTCTCAGAGGATTTACTATTCGCCAGAGGATTTACTCTTCACCAAGAAAACGGAAGACCTTCCAATGTAACTTCAGGAGTCTGTGGAATGTGTCTTACAAAATCAAATATTCGTTAGTTTGGGCAAGATTTTTGAGGTTTGTATTTCTGAATGTGATGAAGTTATAACTGTTGTAAGGTCCTCTGTGGATCTGACATTTAAGCTCCTAGAGGAATAATTTTGAAATGATCATCCTCCGGAGTTAGTGACTGTCACCAGTGGAGTTGATTGGTTACTAATTTTCTTATTTCTTTTTTTTTCTAAATTTGTTACAGTTTGTTTCTAGCACTACGAATGGCTGTGTCCCAAGTCTGAATTACACTTCAGCTAAAATGTTAGTTTGTATTTTGATATATTGTTCTATATAGATCTCATTTGTTCAAGCAACTTGAATGATGACAATTCATTCAAATTCTCTGAGGTTCTTTTACCTATTAAGGCTCATGTTACCCACCCTAAGTGTGATTCTTCCTGTGGTTTCAAACTTTTTGGAGCTTTCCTAGGCTCTGGGGAATCATTATACTGTGTGCCTCAGAAACCATTTAAATATCTAAATCTGTAAGATTTTAGAAATAGCAGCTGCTTCTAGATACCAGGAGTCATGGCCTTTGTGGAGAAGGCATAAAAATAACACAAGAATCTTCTAACACAAAGTCTTGGAAATGTGGCCCTCAGAAATGGTTTCAGCAAGTGTGGTGTTCTGATTAATGCCTTTTGCTGTTCAGCTTATTTGTTTGAACCTGTTCTTTCCAGTGAAAGAAAGAGCACATGAAAAGATCTTATTTTCTGAGAGGACTATCATGGTATAAACATAAAACATATAAACAACAGTGATGTCGTAGATAAAAATTTGTGACAATTTTATGAATGATTTGATTGCTGTAACCCTCTGAAGATGTCTGTGACTTTGAAAATACTTTTTAACTGTTTTAAAAGGAAATTCAAACTAGACCCACAATGCTGGAAAAAGTTGTGTGGCAGCTATTAGCAACACTGCCAGTGTGGGTGTTTTTGTTTGTTTTTGGGGTGGTTGCGTGGGGTCTGAGGCAGGGATGTTACCTCTGTCTTTCATAACAGGAGGCACAGTGTGACAAAACTTCATGGTAGATGGTAGAACGTAAAAGATAGAGGGTAGAAGGAAAACCATCTTTTTTTGGAAAGAATTTTAAAAAGAATACCTCTGTTACATCCTTACATTTATTTTGGGTCAATTTATAAAAGAAGTTTCCACAGTGTATCTTACCTAAGTGAAAAAAAGCACATCCCATAACATTAAAGAATATGAGGCCTGTAGATATGTGTGGATTTGGTGAGATTTTTGGCTGTTGAGTGCAAATGTCGTTTCTTCCTGATTTAGTATTTGTAAAACTTCTACCAAAAGATGCTTTAAAGCAAAAGGTATCTAAGAAGACTTGTGCTTGATCTCCTATTTTAGGATAATTTTTTTTGTTTATATGTGTGGTTTCCAGTTCAGAGTGATTTTTCTGCTGTTTCAGTAATAATTTAGCCAATTGTCTTTGCTTCTGTCTCTAATCATCCTGCTGTCTTAACCCTTTGCAAATGACTATTCTGTCTGCAATCCCTGGTACTACAAGGTATGGCACTTCATACATAAATGTTATATTTTAATTGTTAATCTGGACTGCACTACTGTCTGCCTCTGTAAGTTGCTACTGCCTACTAACGGCTTTATTCCCTATAGTAATTCATAAGTTGATATATGCATTCATGTGTATGTCAACACATGGAACATATGACAGTGAAGATTGACTAATATACTGCTTGGAAACAGTCAATATTCACACCAAACTTTTTTTTAGTTGTTAAATTTACCTCCCTCTGTAGTTGTAGGATAACTTCCAGTTTATAGCAAATTCTTCAAAAGTGTTCTTGTTGGATTTTGTTGGTTTACTGAGCTGTAAGAATTGGATACTTGTTTAACACAGATAGCTTTTTCCCTCAAATATTGTGGGAATTTAGAAAGGATCCATTTTATATGTTGCTCTGGGAAAACCATATTTGTACTTACAGTATAATTTTTAAAACCATTCAGCCAGTTAAATTCATTTGGTCCCTTTCTCTGCATTTCTGCGGGTTATTCATAAATACATTTCTGCTGGAATAATTGTTGTAGACATATAAAAATACGGAAAACTTCTGAATTCCTTTTTTTTTTGAGTAGTAGTTGTTTTTATTTCTTTCTAACATATGACACCTATGGAAAGAAAAACCTCTGAAAGTTACTGTTAGTTTCTAGACAACAGAAAATATCAGCCTTAATTTGCACAGAGCAGAACTTGCTCTAGAGTGGCTTTTATCTCTTGTTATATGGCTGATCAGTGTTAGAAATAATTGCAATGAAAAACTAGGATCAGGCTTTTTCTAGTGTTAGTGGTGTTTGTTTCTGGCATTTGCTGTGATGTACTGAGCCAATTTTTTCCTACATTACAAAGGGGTTTGTTGTAGCAGTTCTAATATATCTGCATTTTTGTGATTGCTTTTCAAGGAATATATTTAAAATATTACGGGATTACACAGATTTGAAAAACCTTTGCATATTTCGATTAACTATGCATTAGTACTACTGGCATTTATTAACTACACTTTTGCAAAACACAGCCTAAGCAAACAAAACATGTGATCAGACATCTGTTAATTTCATACAACCATTGACATTTATGTGAGATGCACAGAATTCTCTTTTGCCTTTACCACACACAAATAAATTAATAATCCTGATCCTTCCCCACAGATACCTTAATTTTTTTCAGTTATTAAGTTAGATTCACTATCTACATAATTTATTTACTTTTAGTCTATTAAAGATAATGAACCCTGTGTAATGTAACTAGAGGGTTAGAAACAACATGAATATAAATTTTTTGTTATTGCAAATTTGCGTAGATGTTCTCTGACAAAAGCATTGTGTCTTGTTGAAGTGAAGAATATAGAGTAACAGGCTTGCTTCTCATGCCACTAAATTCTCAAGCCCAAAATCATTATTATTCCCATTACATCAGTGTCCCCAAGATATATTTAAAATTAAACAAATACTATTTTGAAAAATAAAATCTCAGCTGAATATGGGAAAAGTATGTGCCGGTATAGATATGCAAATTTTGAAATTATACAGAAATTAGTTTAGAGAACTCAGTATCTTTGATTTTACTTTTCATGTTGTGTAGGAAAACTTGAGCTTATCAGTCAATACCACTGCAGCCAACTGCTAACCCCTACACAGTCATTTATGCTGACTCACCCCCACAGGATGTGGGAGAGAATTGGAAGAGTAGAAGACAGAAAACTCTTGGGTTGAGACGCATATAGACAAACAGAGAAAGCAGAGGCTGTACACACAAGCCAAGCAAAACAAGAAATTCATTCACCACTTCTCATGGGCAGGGAGGTGGTCAGCTATCCTCAGAAAAGCAGGGTGCAACAGCAACTTGGAAGACAAATGTCATTGCTCTGAATGTCCATAGCTCCCTTCCTTCTTCTTCCCACTGCTTTTTATTGCTGAGTTTGTCCTCATATGAGATGGAATATCCCCATGGTCAGCTGGGATCAGCTGTCACAACTGTATCCCCGCTCAGCTGCTTGTTCACCCTGAGTTAATTTGCTGGTGGGCTGGGGGAGCAGGAAAAGCCTTGGCTCTGTTTAAGCTGATCAAGGTAATGAACAACTCCCAAGCAGTCTGGGTGTGTGAGTTGCTGCCATAATATAAAGTTTATCACAAAAATACCAGTTGGCATGCTTAGAGGAGTATTTATGGTCTAATTTTCATGTCAGAGTAGTAACCTGTTCTTCTGTGTTTGCTGGGAACAATGTTACTATAGTGACAAGCTTGAAAGGAATTCTGAGACAAATTCAGATTTTTGTGGGCACACTATTCCTTTGGTTGGGATAGTGCAAAACTCAGTAAAACAAATTTCTAGAAGCCAAATGGAATTGTAAAATATTTTCTGAACTCCTTAATATCATGTGAAAAGGGCTAGACAGTGCATTTTGACAATCAGGACCCAGATCCATTCTGTTCTTCGTCGTTTTCATGATTTTCTGGTTTATCTTCCTGTAAGGTTGCTCTCTTCTATTGTTGACAGTCTGTCACACTATTCAGGAAAAATACAATCAGAGGGTTCTATCTAGCTGAAACCTTATTAAAAAAACAACAACAAAACAAACAACAAAATACAAACATAACTTTATTACAGTTCTTGTAATTAATTCAGTCTTTAAGGCTGGACATCTCTTCAAAAAATCAGTAAATACAGGGCCAAAACTGTGCAATAGACGAACAGAATGCCCTTAATGTACTTTGATCTTCAACAAAAGTGCATATTTGAATATTACACTTCATATTTATTTTCTAAAAAAATACATGGATTACTAGGAATGCTTTCATATATTATAATATCAAGTAATATCAAGACCTGTATTACGCAAGCAAAGAAATCCACTTGTGAAGTTTCCCTTTCAGTGCCATGTCTAATATTTATCCTTAAAACTATTGTCTGTTACAGTTCAAGTGCAACTCTGAATGTGAAAACCGGTTTTCTGACCATCTCGTCATTAGCTGTAATAATGTTAGGGTGGTATAAATCGAGAGTGTAAAAGATTCCACTACCTACTTACTTTTTATTAAACAAAAAAACAAACAAACAAACAGACAAAAGCCTTTTAGCCAAATTATGTAGTTTATGTGAAAATTGCTTGAACTTCATCAACTTTTAAATTTACTTAGATGCCAGCAGGACAATGCATGTTTGTCTGGGTTTCAGCACCTTTCCCTTTCCCTTCCCATCTCCATTTCCCTCTTAATCTCCGCATCCCTCTCCCTCCCTTTTCCTCTCTCTTTCCTTTTCCCTTTCTCTTTCTCTGTATCTACACTTCTAATATGAACATTGGCCAATAAACATTTCCTGCTGTGACAGAAAACCTAATTAACATTTAACACTGTAGTAGTTCTCATATATGTTCATCTCTACTTTCACAATGTATGTAACTCTTAAAACATTAGAGACAAATTTCATACCCTACTGTATTCTAATAAGTCCTAATTTACAAAAGGGGTCAATAATTGAAACAAACACCAGAACTCCATCCACTGCTTTTTCTGTGCATGTATTTCACGTGTTTTCAGGAATGCTAGAAACATATAATCTGTGCTCAATGCCTGACCTGTACTTTAGCGTTTCTATGCATTGCCAGTATTTTACAGAAAAACAAGATTGCTTTTTTTTTTCCCCCCAGTAGGTACTGTACTTAAGCTTTCTTTGTATCATAATTTTAATATTTGAAAGTAGGTAAGTTTTTGTCATATGGAAGACTGAATAAGTAGAAGCTGTTTTGCAATAGGTGCTATCCCACTGGAAAACACATAATACTGCATAAATTTTGTTTTAAACTCTTCTCTTACTTGAAGAATATAGAGAGGATATAGGAGAGTCTTTTTTTTTTTTTTTTTGTCAACAGTTGGAAAAGCATANAGAGTGTAAAAGATTCCACTACCTACTTACTTTTTATTAAACAAAAAAACAAACAAACAAACAGACAAAAGCCTTTTAGCCAAATTATGTAGTTTATGTGAAAATTGCTTGAACTTCATCAACTTTTAAATTTACTTAGATGCCAGCAGGACAATGCATGTTTGTCTGGGTTTCAGCACCTTTCCCTTTCCCTTCCCATCTCCATTTCCCTCTTAATCTCCGCATCCCTCTCCCTCCCTTTTCCTCTCTCTTTCCTTTTCCCTTTCTCTTTCTCTGTATCTACACTTCTAATATGAACATTGGCCAATAAACATTTCCTGCTGTGACAGAAAACCTAATTAACATTTAACACTGTAGTAGTTCTCATATATGTTCATCTCTACTTTCACAATGTATGTAACTCTTAAAACATTAGAGACAAATTTCATACCCTACTGTATTCTAATAAGTCCTAATTTACAAAAGGGGTCAATAATTGAAACAAACACCAGAACTCCATCCACTGCTTTTTCTGTGCATGTATTTCACGTGTTTTCAGGAATGCTAGAAACATATAATCTGTGCTCAATGCCNAGGGGAGTTTTTTTTTTTTTTTTTTTTTGTCAACAGTTGGATAAGCATATTCATGCAAGGATCTTGTCGAATACCTCTCATGGGAAAGGCTTGATGACTTTTGTGACTTCTGTTGCAAAGGTGCTGTGCGTGGGCCTGCGCTTTGGAAATATCTGAAAACAGAAAATAATTTGTGCTCTATTGCTTGGGAAAGGTCAGTCTCTCCTTACAGCCCTCACCTTGCAGGCTTACCTGATGTTCTGCCTATATTCTTGGGATGTCAGCAGCCATGCTGAGAAGTTTGGAGTAGGGAAGGATGAAGTCAGAAGTGATACGACATTAGGTTTCCTCTGAATGGTAGTTAACAGAAATAAAAGATATTTCCTTTTCTTTGTGGAGCATGAGTATAAGGTATAAATTCTGTTGCTGTAACCACTTGTTACTGTTTAGTGTAGTTTTTAGATGCTTCATGCAAGTACAAGTGCTTTAATTTCTCTGTGCTGAGAGTTTTTCTAGATATCCGGTGGTCATTTTTTGACATCTTATCACAGAGATGTGCAGCTGCTGTACCAGCACTTTGCTCTGGCACCTGCTTCTTCAGGAAACAAGGCAATTGTTTTGGTTAGAGACTGGCTTTAAAAAACAAAAAATTTAAATATTCTCTACAAAATCTGGTTAATTATATTAACCAGTTCTAAGGAAGATAGCAGCTTCTCTGTGAGAAGCATGAAGAGTCATGAAGAAAAAGGGGCTCTGATAAGAGCAATCAGAAGTAGACGAACAATCCAGTGAACCCATCTTTGCAGGCTTAATTTTTACTCATGATCCGAGATGTTGAGAAGGATTTTACTGTTAAATATAGCAAAGGTGGGGTTTATGACAACACTGGCTAATTTTTTTTTAGTCATACATTGGAAAGCTGAACCATCTACACATTCACCTTAACTGAGAAGACTTGAGATGAAGGAAATGTGATAAAGCCTCCTCTTGAGAGGAGTCTGTTTTCGGTGTATGCTCTTGTGTGTCTGTATTTGTATATTTTTTAGGAAAATAGAGAAATAAATTTGGATTCCTGTGAATGCTCAAGGCTGTTGCAGTCCCGAACTGAAACACTAAGAGGGTTACTGTGAAAAGGGACTCAGTAGACAACAACAGATAAAGCTGGGAAAACAGAGGGGTCAAAATGATGTAACTGGGCAATCAGGGTAAAAAAAGCAAACTTGGCTTGACCTCCAGCCAGGCAATTTTGTTGGACTGAGAGATAGGACCTGGGATGGGAATTAAATCCTGTATGGAAGAATTTGCTTGCTCAAATCAATATATTGTGTTCATTCTCATCCTCTTTAATATAATTTTATTTTCTTTTATATTGTAGTTTTCTTAACTATGTCATTCACTAGGAAAGTGCTACATTACATGGCCTGTGCTGCAATTCACATACCTTGGAAATATCCCATATTGTGTACTTTTGGCTTTACTCACTGTTACTTTTATAATTTAATAAGGAACCCTCAAAGTTGACTAATCTTTCTTGCCACGCTTGTGCTTGGCAAAAAACCTGCATTTATGGCAGTGGTTATTTGTGATGTTCAAATTAATATATAATCCCTTTTCGTTCATTTCATTACCATTTAAATTCTTGTACTCTGCAACCTGCTGTATCATTAACATTCTACAGCTAATTATAGGTCATGTCTTTTACATGACTTTGTGAGCCATTTCAATATAAAAGCATAATATGCTTTATCACACTGTCACTCCAAGTAGGCTAACACTGTATTTAGTTTTCACCTAACCTGGGTAAGGCTGTGCCTGGAGTTCCTCATGGCATATTTTTGCGATGAATCCAAATTGCTTTTTCTTACCTGCAGTTTCAAAGAAATCTCACACGCCTCTGTTTCCAGACCCCTCAGAAGCATAGGATTTCATATAAGCTGCAAGGACAGCATACTGTTAACTTTCTACCATTTAAAAAAATTGACATCTTATTCCTTTCTTTTTTCTTCTTGTTTGATTGGTGATAACAAAATATTGCATCTCACAACCAAGAGGTGCTATATTTTTTTATACGTCTTGTATGGAACTTAGACCTGTCATAATTCTGAAATCTGAATAGTCTCTTAACCTATGGTTTTCTGTACAAACATTTGCTAATATATACAAAAGGTTCAAGGAAAAGGGTTGTGACCCCTCTCTGAGGCAGGGCAACCAGGTTTGTCACTACTGGATCTTTTGCAGTGGAATAAAATGAAATGGTGCTAAATAATTGATACAACAACGAATTTTATTAGAAAAACTGCTTTGAAAACATAACTCAATAAAAGGCATTCTGGAGTGTATGATCACCCTAAGAGAGGAATGAGAAAAGTAGAGAAAGACAGCAAGGAAAAGAGATAGAAAGTTATCAATACCCATGGCTCCAGTGATGCATGGTCCGTAGTCATGATATGCAGTCCGGATCCATCGGAGGTGGGAACCTGTGTACACATGGGAAATTGGAGATTTATAACCCTGGTTCTTCCAGTAAGTGCCCCAATACCTCCTCTGTGAGGAGTTTTGGGCATGCAAAATCTTCCTTCTGGAACACTCTGGATGTTCGTCGACTTCGAGAAAGGAGGTGAGTGTGTCTGTGTGTCTGGATGTGCCTGGAAGTTTCTGCACAAAGCGTCTGTGATAATTTTCTGAGTATTGGGGCTTTGCAGTGATGTCTTGTGAGGCAGGAAAGAGATTAGCCTATTAAATAAAAAATCCTCCTCTTTTCCTTTAGTTTGAAAACAGTTTATTTAAGGCAAAAATTAGCATCCAGGTCAAATGGTTCACTATAAAAAGTCTGACCGAGGTTCTTTTAAAATTTTGTCTTTATCTGAACCCCTCCAGGGTAGACATGAATCTGTTAATAATAGTTTCTGGCACCTCCATGAACTTTGTGATACAACTGGTATCACATATGAAAGACACTGTGGTCTTACCAATGCATAGATATTCCTGCAAGCTCCAGCAGAAAACCCATGTGTAGTAGCTCAGTAGCTGGAACATAGTGCCATCTTACATCCATAGGAAATCCACTCTGATCATCAGATTAACAGAATATCTGAATTCAAATAGTTTTGTGATTGGAAGAGAAATCCTTTTGCACCTAGATTTTCAAGTGGTTTTTATCACTTTTTTTCTTCAATATAATTTTTCTATCTTAAAACTTACTTTTCTGCCATCAAAGTGGAAGAAAGAGTATCAAGCCCCACACACCGAATTTTTACATTTTACCTGGAGACTTGAAGAATAGTACTGGTTGCAGTCTTCTGACTCTCTTTTTTATTTCTGTTTTTGCATCTCTGTGTTTCTCAGTTACTCAATTACTTAGTAAAACAGAAACTGTGACAGTTTGAAAACAAATTTGCAATGGTTACAGATGGTAAATTAAGGACTGTTACTGACTGTAGTGTTTGCAGTAGGCTAGAATTTCTAGTAATCTGTGAACATACACTGAGTGTGACATCTCCAAGGCAATCAAGCATAATGTTTTTGGCTCGATAAGCTTAGAGTAACTAAAGTTGGATCAAAAAGGTAGCAACACTTTTAAATCATTCACTTTAACAAATGTCACAGCACTCAGAATAGATATTGTTTCTAAATGCAAAAAAAAATGGTACTCACCTGGAGTGAGGTGACCGGTCAGGTATACACTAAAATGTATGTCTGGAGTTCTTGTCCCCTCAAGGTAATGCAAGTGGCTTAGTGTGCAAACAGAAAGGCACATTTTTCTGTCATACACAGCAGCCAGTGAAGGGTATCAATATGCCTGTGAAATAGTATTTTAAATTATATTTTATGCCTACCTGCCTCAATAGTCCATTTATGGAGTAGTCTTCACTTAATCTATGAACAAGTGCAATTAAAATGACATTATTTGAAACTAGCTAAAACAAACCCCCATTTTTATGTGCAATAATTAGCCTTTCTTAATTTTTTTAAAGCTGTAAGTTAGGTAAACTTGTATCCTAGCTCACTTAAGGAAAACTACAGAAGGTATCAGTCAGTTTCAATAGTTGTTCAAACATTAATTTCTACAATGACTAGTGCATATTAGAGCTAGGGAAAGAGATATGGAGAAATTTACTAACTAATCAAATTTGCCAAAATATATAGCATGGAATGCCTGATTTTACGTTCAGAATTGCAGACAATACTTCTTCATATTTCCAAGCAGAGAAAAAAGAGAATATCAACAGACCAAGGTGAGTATGAATATGTTAATATGAATCCTGCGTTTTTTGCAGGACATGTTGTCTCAGAAAATATTTAAAAAAAATAAATTGATGATGTCCTCAGTATCTGGTAATTTTGTTTCTGTTTTGTAAGAATGACTACTTTTATCACATGGGGAAAAATATGTCTTGTAACTAATATGGAAATTACTTAAAAAAAAAAAGATATTGCTAAAGCAGTAATCTCCAGTCATTAGCACTTCAGTTATTGCCATCAAAAAATAATTTACAGATCTTGTCTCAGCTGCTCGCAGCTGCTTACCAAGAGACTGTTGTGAAACAAAGCTGGACCAGAAAATGTTTTTCTCATCATACAGTCAGCGTAATTACTTTAAGAATAACCTCTCCCTTGTGTACCTAAAACAGTTCTATCAGGTAACAGGACCTGCTAGATAATTATCATCATGGCTAG
>VWZG01000456.1:0-27942 GCA_013396735.1 Grallaria varia
GGCTTGAGACTGTTTCTCACACTTTCTAGGGTTAGTATTTATAAACATTCAGTACTAGAAAATTTTTTTGAAATTAATATTCTACTCTACAGTATGTGAGTGCACATATATGTGTAAATATGCACTCTGTCTTATATATGACAGTAATTGTATTGTAAAATCATACATCCTGAATACACTGCTGTTACTGCATTAAAATTGCCTGGTTTGGTGTGTTTGCGCTCTTATGACACCGCACCTGGAGTACTACATCCAGCTCTGGGGTCCCCAGCACAGGAAGTACATCGGCCTGTTGGACTGAGTCTGGACGAGGCCAACAAGAAGATTAGAAGGATGGAGCACCTCTCCTGTGAGGAAAGGCTGAGATAATTGGGATTGATCAGTCTGGAAACAAGACGGCCTTGGAGTGACCTAGTTGCAGCCTTCCAGTACCTGAAGGAAGCCTACAAGAAAGATGAAAGAGAGGCTATTTATTTACAAGGACATGTAGTAACAGGACAAGGGGTAATGGCTTCAAAAGAATAGGTTTAAATTGTATATTAGGAAGCAACTCTTTATTGTGAAGTTAGTGAGGCCCTGGCACAGGTTGCCCAGAGAAACTGTGGATGCCCCATCCCTGGAGGTGTTCAAGGCCAGGCTGGATTGGCCTTTGTGCAACCTGATCTAGTGAAAGGTGGCCCTGCCCATGACAAGGGAGTTGGAACTACATAGTCTTTAAGGTCCCTTCTGTTGAAAACATTCAGTGCACTTGGCTTGGGGGCAGCTGCAGTGCTCACTGCAGATTGATCTCTGGGTGGGAGCCTAAGACAAGAGGTCATGAACTGCCGTCTTTGCGTAACTGTCCTAATTATAGTGGCTGGGACCAGTTTATCACTGTTGAGTGTAACTGGAACTGTGTATTCTGTACCCTCTCTGCCGTTTATCATGAACTGTTAATGATGCATTGTTTCCAGCAGCTGCCCAGGACACACCTGACACCTCAGGCTATGAACTGGATGTGTGAGAAAACAGACAAGAGGGTTCCCTGTCTTCACACCAATGATTCAGGTGTGATAACTCCCCTCCAGGGGTCATTAGCACTTTCACACCCAACGTGAAGGGTCATGTCTGCTGATGGGCGATAGACCAAGATATTCTGTGACTCGCTGAGTAAATGGCCCATTGTGAAACACCTCACCCTAGGGGAGGTACTGGGTGTTCCCATCTGAACCCAAGCATATATAAGCTTGGGGTTTGGGAACTGGGGACACTCACTTATCAGACCAAGAGGAGGACCAGAACCTCAACAGGACTGTAACTGCTACTCTCGACCAGACTGCGACCACCAACATTCTGAAAGGAAAACAGGTTTTCCTTTTCTTTTTGGTTTGGACTCAGGGGGACCACGTGGTGCTCAGCACAGAGGCTGGTGAGCACCATTCTGTTTGTGCCCAGGGGGCTGGGTTGTACTACTGGGTTTTGTGGGCTAAAACCAAATTTTCCTTTGTATCAGTGTATCTATTGTAATCTTTTTATTAAATTGTAGTTCTGAATTCTAAACTCTTTTGAGTTGGGTTCATTTCTCCTGCCATTTTTTTTAAAAAAACAACACAATAACGAAGGACATTGGGACAGTCAGAGACATGGTAGGAGGTGTAGGCTTGAGAGAAGTCGGGTCCCTCCTCAGAAATATCAGCTCCAGCTGTTCCTGTGTTCCTGCGCTGTGAATCAATTGCTTTGTGGATCAAAGCATCCAAGACTGCTATAGGAAACCTGGGGTCAAACCAGTAAGGAAGTCTGGTCTGACTGTCTGAGTGGGGTGTGTAGGGAGTCAAGCAGGAACCCATTGGGTTACTGGAGGGGTCTGCTGTGAAGGGGCTTCTGTCCCAGCAGTGAAAGTCCCTGGTGAGGGGAATGTGACTGCCAGAGTGGCTCCTGCATGGTCAGACTGGGAAGTTTCCTTAACGCTTCCAAGCCAAACTCTTTTATGATTCTTTGATTGATATGCTGGCTTGGGGGCTGCATCATTCAAAGTTAGAGATTAAGATCACAGCAACATGTGAATTCTCTACCCTTTCAGGATTTTAAGGGTGTTCAAGATGTATCAGGGACACTGGCATGATGTATGACTGATGATCCTATTTGCCACATAAAACAAGGCAAAAAATTAGTAGGTGGGGAGATTAAAAGTGTTTCCCCAAAGACCATAAGATAATGAATAAATGTACCTCTTCCCTGTACATGACCATAAAGGCAGTATAAAGTCTGACAGTAAGAATCCAAGCAAACATGAGTCAGAGAGATTATAAAGCAGTTTGAGGTGTGCAAGATGCCTACTGCTGCAGAAAGAACAATCCTCCTACCATCTCCTGTGTGGCTTGTAAGACTCCCAATCTAACCCTGCAACAAACCCATATGTGTTTAGCTCTATAAAAAGCTGGCAGGAACAAGCATATTTCAAGAAGAGCTGAATGTTTTTTTCTCCTTAGAGTATTTCAGAAGACAAGCATTTTTTCATGCATAAAAAAAAAATGAAATGAGAAACCACAACTTTGGGGTACTAATATTTTGTTTATAAAAACTGGTAATGATTTTGGGAAGTGGATTTTCTCAATATTATTTTTTGATAGAAAAATGGTCTAAGAAAACAGGAGAAAACTCAGTTTTAAGTTTGTGCTTCTTTGTCCAAAAGAAAAACATTTTGTAAGGACAAAAAAAGGATGGGAAAAAATGCTTTTGTAATCTGTTAAAAAAATACTTGGCATTTTTTAAACATTTCTATGTCTTTGTTTGCATCTTGCTCTGCCTCTTATTTGTCATAATTTAGCCTTCTCAAGATACAGTATTATTTATCCAGCCATTTTGTAAAATACATCATATTGCCAAAGGAAGGTGGCAAATGGACAGTTTCTGTTGCATGACAGCATTCCTGAGGGAAAACACTCTGCTACAGCTCTCTGCAAGGCAGATAGGTATGTTATAGAAGAGTTTCCTCCCCCAAAGACTGTTTGCTGCGAGTTGTGTTTTTCTTTCTTAAAAGTACACCATATGCATCATCTTGCCATACCACTGTTCTCATGTCAATCACTTTCCATGTTGAGAAACTGCACATCTTCTTGTAAAATTGCAACTCTCCAAAGGCAGCTGAAAGTTCAGGATGGTACTGCATTATGGGATGGAATAAGTTTCTGCTTTTAAGTCTGGGTATGGTTGTGAAGAAAGGTGACTTTTTCTCCTGATGTGTCACCAAAAGGACTCATTCACATCCTGAGTTATCAAAGACTGGGGAGAAATGATCCTTCTAGTATGCTTTATTTTTAACATGAGACAGTTTTTGTAGGCCTTCGTAATTTTCTGTGCCTGTAGATTTGATTACTGTTTGTTCTTTTGGAGGCAGACACAGGCAGCAGAAGTGGGTAACAGGGCTGATAATTAAAGTTACCTAACATTAAAAAAACCCCTTTAGTCTTGTCTACATCCTATTTTCACTTGTTAATATTTTTGTTAAACTTCAGTCCTGCAGAATAGTGGTAGTATTTTCCACACCAGTTTTCCTCAAAATTGTGTGTCAAAAGCCAGATCATAACGGGCTTTCTTAATCTCTAGTTAGGAAATAAACTGGTTTTTTGCCACTGTGAAGTCTCAGAAAAAGGAAGGAAAGGATGCAATTTGCCCTGAAAGTTGGGGGGGCTGGGAGGAAGCCAAGGTTAAACCACATCACTTTGCCATAGATCTAATGCTGTGGGAAAATGGGAATAACCCTCAGCAGTGAATTTAAATCTGTAGCTGCCAGACAACCTGGAGAAAATGTCACTCCAGCATCAGTAGCTCCTACCCCAAGAGACACCGCAGTCCTCCAGCTTTTGTACCTCGCTCTCTGAACTGATGGTACTCCATGCTAGACCCCTTTATGCTGGTAATATCCATGAGGAATTTTATAAATTCATGCCTGAAAGTGGCACTTATTTCTGCAAGGGAGAACCAATTATGGCTGCACAGAGGTGCCTTTCCTGCCTTCAAGCCAAAAATCAAGTCAGCTTCCTGCCTGGGGTTGCAGTGGATGAGGTGTCCCTGTACTACTGATAACTTACAGGCAGGCAGCCCTGCACAGTGGGGCTGTGCTGAGGAAGAGATGTGCTTTCACCAGTGACAATTAGTGTTACTCCAGAAACAAAGCCAGTAGGAGCATGGTTTGTAAAAGTCTGTCAGTAACAGCATTCTTGAGAGTAAGAACTAAGGAAAAAGTTGGTGACAGGAGCCCCTCCCAATTTTAAGACCTTTACATAGCAGTATTACCCAGGGAATTCCTCCTAATTTTCAAGTATTGCCCAGCTATTGAACCATGGCACTGACATTACTGGAATAAGCCTAAAAGACAAGAACTCTGTCTATGGTTTTCTGAGGCTTGTAAATGGAGTTGTGTTGCCCCAGTTCTGAGACTTCTGTTACAGTACTCTGGCATACCTTCTGCCATCTAAATACTCTTGCTCCATCCAGTGAGTATATTTATTGCTCATCCTGGCTTAGTTTTGGCTGAGGAGAGGAGCAAAGCAATATAATTTATGAATTAGATCTATGCAATGATGGGAATTACCCAGGAAGATTCTAGGTTTCATTTTTTTAGAAGACTAAGAATGACAATGATTTTAGCTTACAGCTGCTCATTGACATGTCTTTTAAATTCTTTTTGAAAAATACTGGAGGGGTTTTTTAAATGAACTTTCCCATGAAAATCTATTTATGTTTATATTCAGTGGTTGGATTGGCTTGTTATGTGAATTGAATGGGGGGAGGAGGGAAGAGATAAAATGAAAAAAGTTGGTACAAGCACTTTAACTGTCTCTTACTATCCATCTTTACTGTTCTGGTTCAGCAGCCAAAACACATTCCTCTTTTACAAAAGAAGGAACACAAGGGCACCAGCTCACAGATCTTGAATGCAATAAAGCTGTCTCTGAGGCCTATGTGAGGGGCCGCATCCAGCTGAGCACTGAAGAAATAAGAGCAGAGACAGGGCATGCCAGCACAGAGATGCTCAAGACTCTTCCTGGTTCCTGCCAAACCCCTGTTAAGCTCAGAGAGGTCATAATTTGCTTATTCCTTCTTCTAGCCTGCCTTTTCTTTCTAGGAGACTATCTTGCCTAAACCTTGCCAGAGTTCATGTTCATAGTCCCTCCTTTTCCTTTTCCTTTCCAAAAGACATTCATTAGAACTGTGAGTGGAAAGCAGAAAGAAGAGGTTAAAAAAAAAAAAAAGACATTTTTTCTGAGAGTTTGTTTTTGTGATCTCATTGGATAATCATGGAAGTAAATAGCTCTTTTCAACAGTCTGTGGTGGGTGGCCGAGGCCAGTGAGATGACCCTCCTGACAGGGTGCCCAAAACCGTTGCCAAGCTCATCCTCCACCACCTCTTGCCTTAGCCTCCTTGCCATGCATGAGAAGGCTGGAAGCAGCATGACTGAAGTCCATTTGCTCTCTTTCTGCATGCATGAGGCTTATGGAGTGGTGACAACGTGATGTACATATTTCAACCAGATGTGATGGCTATGTCGCATGGTAGCAGCAGGAACATGACTGCAGAGTAAGTGCCATTTTCTTTGGGTAGAATTTTTCTAATTGTATTTGGAAACTCCTGTTACTACTTCTCAGTTTGGTTAAGCTCATGAAATAGATATATATATGCCATATATCAAATATATATATGTGTATATATATATTCTGAAAACATACAAGCTGAAGACATAGGGCTTCCATGTCTAATGTGGTTTTTTGCTTTTAAGGAAAACAGTTTTTTAGTTCGAAAAAAGATATAATAAGGAAAGTTCCCTTCCCCCACAAAAAAAAACCCAACAAAAAACAACCCCAAAAAACCCCATAAAAATATGTCAGTCCTATTTTGTGCCTATTAGGGCCAAAGTTATACAGAGGTTATGGAGACTGTCTCAGATCTCTTTTATTGGTCCAGCATTAAATGCCAGGGTAACAGTAAGCAACTCATATAGCCACTGAGAGAGGACCTGATTCACTTGTTCTCTTTACAGAGTGCTCAGTGCTGTTAAATAACCCTGGTACAATTCTTTTTGCACAGTACCATTTTAATGTTTTCTTGAAAAGCAAGATTTTATTTGTATAAATTCTGGAATGCAAGTGCAGCACTGGGAGCTTGCCTGGTGTAAATCTGATGGTTTTATGGTCTACTGAAAGACTTGGGGCCATGATGAAAGAAATATATCAGTTCAGTATATTATGCTGTGTGTCTATCGCATCTGTTGCTATCAACTGTATCTGGGTGTTAAAATCCTGCTTTTCTACAGAAATAAAAAGCCAAGATCTTGACAATGAACACTGAATATGGCCTAGGTGACAGTTGCTGCAGTGTTGGTCCTGGAGTCCTGTCTTAGCCAAGTTTCAGGTCAGGTCGTTGATTTGTCTTATCATGCAGCTTTAGACTGATAAGCCTCTTCCATTATTAGTGATTATTTTTGTTATTACTAGCCATTACATTTCTTCACTGCTCTCTTTGTGCTGGTTTAGTTTCCCTGTGAGTGATATGCTTCCCAGGGACATAATGGTGGAGGTAAAGGCTGTCATTACTTACTATTTCTAAGGATCAGAGCTTTTTCACTTACTCCTGGCATTCTGCACCTTGCATGACCTTTACAGCTCACAATGAAAATGTTCTCAGGTTATATGAGCCTATTTCAGGGGCTTCCACCTTCTTAACTATAGACTGTCATGAACCCTGTCATCTTTGATGATGTCATCAATAGCTCATGTCTGACCTAGTGAGCAGAATAACATTTGCAGGTAAAATGATAAAAAAAAATCAGAAACCTGCCTAAGGGAAATCACGATCTGCCTTCCTCAGCTAAGGAATCAATACAGAAAGGCTAAGGAAAGGAATGGAAGTGGGGAAAACTTCTGGATTAATTAGAAATTGTAGAAATCTGTCAACTAAGGATTATTTTTCCTCTGAGGCAGTCCAAAATGCACTCAGAGGGCAAACGATAGGCAGTGTAAAACAAAGTGACTGACTACTCATTTTTGACCCTATAGAAGAAAAATGGATGTACTTGGTAAAAAACAACAAAGAAAAGCCTTCAAAATACCTGGCCACCAGAGCCCTCTGACGAAGTGCAAGAGCTGGTAGGAACTCTGAAGATCTGTGCCTTTTATGACCACTGCTGCCCTTAGCAAAGTCTTTAAGTATTGCCATGGGATAAAGATACTCTGATTGTACTAAGGAAATGTGACAATAGAACTGGTCTGAGAACTGCTTTTAAAAGACCAAAAACTGTCTTGGAAGCTTTTGGCATTTAGTTAATCAGTTTACCTAACAGATAACCAGTCATTTCCTGTCATGAACACAACCAAAGGCTGTGGCTGGGAAAACATGGGAGAATTAAAGCTGAAGTGGGTCCTTAACAGTTGTAATGAAGAAAATGTATTACAAGAAAAAGATAATGAATTTACAGAGTTCCTCTGGAGAAGAAATCAAGATGTTACAGTGGGGTGGCAGCTACTGAACAGAGTTTTGCACTGGCTAACCCAGCTGAGGTGCTGCCAAGAGGAGATGTTTCACAGAAAGGGCTCAGTGAGAAGGTGGGTTTTGTGCTGTAAGAGAGTGTTAAGCAGTGAAATGATGACAGGATGACAGCACACTTCTGTTTTGGTTTCCATTGTCTGATTTGGTCAGGAAAAGAGTATTGTGTTTTGAACATAAACCAAGCCCTGAGGAGAAGGAGCTGGTCCAGGCTCCATGGGTGGTGCCAGCCCTTCCCTGGTTGCAGAGCTGGGCCAGCGCTGTATGATGCATTGAATTTTTGTGTGTTTGGACGGCTTCAAAATACTTTTTTCCTCTAAGTCTTGATTTGTTCTTTACTCCAAGGGATTAATGTTGATTGCACTGTAATGATTAGCTCAAAATAGAAAGTTGACCATGAGTGAGCTTGTGTGTAAAATTCACTGGTGTGCATGGGCTGCACAGCACTGGCCTTGTCATGCACAGTGGTGTGAGTGACGTGGTGAATTTGGTTCACTTCATTGCTGTAAATGCAGGTTTGGTGGAAAAGGAATATTTGGGATATTCAGATGCAGTTGCTGGGCTGTTTTTCCTCAGTAAAGGGTAAGTGTGGACTTTTAGGAGGCAGAAGCGTGCACAGCAATGCAGGCCCTCCTACACTATATCTATCTGCTGGCAGTTTAATGCCACAGAAATTGCACATAGTAGCATCAAACTACCCATATATATGTTATCTAAATAAATACCCCAATGAGAGTTCTGTACCAGATGGGGCACCAGGATACTTTGGAGATAAGACCACTTCTTGAACACCATAGCTGCTATACACAAGTTTGGTTAATTGAAAGGAGCCTTTAAACAGGGGAAACCCAGTCCATGAGGCTTCACATTTTCTCCCACAATGACTCAGTTTTTCTGCTTATAGAACGATCAATAGCAGCACGTCAATTTGTCAGCCCTGGTGTAATGCATCCTTGGTTGAATGTTATGAAGCTTCCTTTTTCATTTGTGTGTTTGTTTTTTAACTTCAGTTGGCAGGGTAGTAACTGGTTACTTCAAGGCAGTAGACTCAATGGTACTCAGCCTGAATTTCTCCTAGCTTTCTGAAAGTGGTTTTGGACTGCTATGTGGCACCATTCTTTCAAAATGCCTACTGCTCTATGCTAACTCTGTGACAGCACCTTTTGCCATTAGAGACTTTGTAGTGTGTATACTGTAGTTACATAATTTAAAAAATGATGAGCAATTTCTTTCATCTTCCATAGCCAGGAGATAATGATGATTGACAGTAGTATTAAAAGGATAGGTTGGGCTCTGACTCCTTTTTCTTCAGGTTATAGACTTGCCAACTAAGTTACTTTCTGGAAATAGCTGATTGTTTTTCTTGGCAATTCAGCAACCTAATTAGTTCTAGACATATGGCTGCTAAATAATACCAGATCAATTTGTGCACCTATAATTGCCTGGTTTGAAAAGTGGCTGCTGTGCCTTTATGAGGATCCCAGATTGGATGCATTTGACTTGCTTGTTCTACACGCTGATTTCTGACCTTCTTGTTGCTAACAGGCCTGAACTGTTCTAGCTAATGGAACAGGAATCCAAGGTATTGCATCAGTCCAGGCAGTACTGGATGATGCTCAAACAACATGACATTGACATTGTTTTTGTCATTCAGCTCCATCTTTGTGAAAGGTGATCCAGAGCTTGCCTATCCTCCATCCATGCTAAATGCAAACTGCCCTTCATGAGAATGTCAGATGTATTTCCAAATGATATCTCACAGGACAGGATAAGCACATTCATTTTGCACGTACATGATATGAATCTTTTTAAGGTCTGTCCTGCTCAAGTTCAAAAGCAAATGCTAGTTCCCAGAGTGTGATGTGTTGCCATCTTAAAGCAGTGAGTTAATATTTCCACCCACTGTGTTGAAAACCAGTTGCACTGTGGGACAAAAACCACAACCCTTTGTGCTCAGAAGAAAGAACAATCCCTGAGCAAAGATACAGCTTTTTTTTCCCTGCTGTCCTTAAGTAAGCCAAACCTACCATATAGAACACATTTAAGAAATCCAGCTGAATAGAGAGCAGTAAAAGATGTTATTGTTGTTTTCTGTCTCTTTAAAATGCCTGACAGTCTTGGCACTGTTATTTTAGGTCATGTCACTGGGGACAAGTGGCATTCAAGTAAGGAGGGCCTAGTGCATAGTCTAATGTAGTGCAGGATGGATAAAGCAAACAGTCCCAAGTCCCCTTGTAGCAGTCCGGTTTTATGCAGTTGGCAAAGAAATCGGCTCTCTATGAGCACCAGCTAAATAGAGTGGTGCTGCTGTGGGATTTTCTCTCTTGTTTTATATTCCCCAAGTCCCCTTTTCACACCTTCGGCAATGACAAAGTTGAAGAGACAAAGGCATCTCATTAGGAACCTAATCCAACTCCCATGAATGTCACTGAGGGTTTGTGCCAGCAATGGGAATTGGCTGAGTTAGTTTTGAGTCTTTATCTCTTCTCCACATATATGGATATCTGGGATACCAGTGAGCAATGAGTATGGGTGAGTCCCACTACCTGCTCCCTCTCTTTGGGATTTGAAATTGTAAGTTTCATATCCTCCTCTCTCATAAAGACTCATGCTTTGTCTCTCTGCATCCATTAGCCAAAAAGACACTACCTCAAGCGAAAACACTTTCCATTATTGTAGTTTTGCTCCTTGGACTGTTATGACACATCCCTCAGATACCAGCTTTGTTAACTGTCAACAAATGAGTATCCTTACACTCCCAGCATGTGTACTTACAGGTCCTCTTGGCTCCTGCCTTTACAGAGAGCAGCACCAAGGCTGCAGTGCAGGGAACACTCCCTTTCCTGACCTTCTGCCCCAAATTTAACCTTCTCACCAGCTGTAAGTCAGGACAGCATCCCCTCAGCTAGGAAAGCTTCCTCTCCTTCTATAGGATCAGGAGAAAATGGCTGGCACCAAATTTACTCACTGTTACCAGCAAAACACGAGGCAAGAGTTATCAGATCCAGTCCCAAACCAACTTGGCTATCCTTGCTATCAGGATTTTTTTTTTTTTTAATATGCTTATTAAAGCAGATGGGGACCTTTAACAAAACCACTTGATCAGTACTTGCAGCAAAAAACCTATCTGAAAGCCTGATCCAGCACCAAAACTGGAGCTAATGGGGAAAACCACAGTCTACAAAGGCAGGGGAAGGAAAACAAAACTCCAGCTTAGCTCTCTTTATCTCTTCTCTCTAACCCTGTTCACTCTGAGAACTGGAGCAGAGAGGAAGTGAATTTTCTGCACTGTCCTATGAAGTTATGGCTCGACAAGGGTCCGAGTCTTTTTTCCTTCAACAGATGAGCCACAGGATCATCCTTTCCCTCTCTTAGTGATTCACAAGGACCTTTTGGAAACCTGATGCCATCCCAAGGTGAGCAGTTGTGCTGGAAAAGGCTAAGGGTGGCTGTACTCTCTGCTCTGCAGCACACAGCTAGAGCTGGGTCTGGATCTCAGGATTTAAATCAGTGTGAGAGATCCCAGGATGTGGGTCCTTGAGATCTGGGAATTATAAACCAGTTATTTAAATCACATGATTAGAATTTAGATAAACAGTCAGTGAGTAACCAAGGCATGTCCCTCAAACACAGTGAGTCACACACATTAAGGAATATGTGAGGGAAATAGCTTAATTCCAACACAAGGCTCATCCCAAAAGCATTCCAGCCCTCTGACTGAGGCACTGTCAGGATGAAGCTTAGCTTGTAGGCTTCTTCACTCCTTTCTGCCTGCAAAATAATTATGCAACTTTGCTGCTGTACCATAATCTGCCAGACAGTGTGTTACCTTCATGATATGGTAACACAGGTTTTTTAAGTAGCTCCTATGTATGCCTAAGGTCAAAAATATTTGTATTAACTGTGCATTGAAGTGCTACTTTCTGTGTCCTCCTGAAGAGAGGAAGCAGCTGAATTGGACTTTAAAAAAAAACCTCCGAATTTTCTCACTTAGAGATCCAAATTTTAGAAGCAGGTGTACCATATCTGATTTTTTCTTTTTTTTTTTTTTTGTAGCCTCCAAGCAATCAGGCTGACCATGACAGTACAACAGAGCAAGCAAAGGGAACTGGGCACACTTGTTAGTCAGCTCTGCTTTCATGTCTTACCCTCACTATGATTAGGCATCTTGTCTTCTCTCCTCTTGTTCGCAGTTTTAAAAGACACAAGGTAAGTTTAGGGTGAATTAAGGCCTGGAGAAAATGTGGGGGTTTTCATATTTTAATGCCAGTCTTGTCTTTTAATGCATGAAAAATGCTGCCTGGTCTCCTGTGAAATCAGTTTAAACAAAAGTCAAAGTCTCGCAAACAATCAATTAGGAGACCAGTCAAGTATGTGGGATTATATTCTTTATATAAATGTTTGCAGAACCAGAGTGTGAGTTCACAGGCAGGCATGGGAGCTTTGGTTTCCCAGATGATCCATAAAAAGGATCACACACTGTCATCACCATGGCTAGGCTTCGCGAATGAAGATTTGGGAAGGGCTCTACCCACGCTTGCTGCAAGTGCGCTGGTGGCTAAAAAGGCCAATGCGAGATAGGCAAGTCCGGTTGCAAAAGGCACAGCAGAAAGTCTCCATAAGCGGTGTTGGTGAGGCACGGTTCTTTCTGCACTGTCTTTTCTCCTCCAGACTGATTCTGCATGCGTTCTCAAAGGAATCAGCAGCGTTATGAATGGTGTGTCTCCATGCATCCCGACTGGAGGCCAGAGTGGACACCTGATGTTAGTCAATATGGCCAAGACTGATGTATTGTTTCAGGGAGTCTCTTTGGAGTTCCTCTCTTGCGGCAGCCAAAAACCAGGCTAGCCTCAATCCAGTCTTGACTGGTGCTTCCAATACCAATTCCCAGCTGTTTATTGAGGTTAAATTGGAGGCTGAAGAGTTTGAATTTGATTTTAAATTATGCACCCTGCAGACTCTTCCTGGGCACCGTGGCGCATCACTACACATATATGTGCAGATCAGAGTGTAAAAGCAGATTCTGCTTTAAGTAAATCAAGTGATCCCACTGACCACCAAAAAGCAGCTCTAGTGTGAGCTGTGGGAGCAAACAGGAGTGGAAGAGTCCCCATGGAATGAGTTCTGAAGATACAGGGTAATATCACTCCCTGGAGTTTTCTGCATTCACTCCTCTTTGCTTCTGCTTCTGGTATCAAACTCCTGAAAGAAGCCAGATAAAGCTCCTGGTTTTCAAACCAGGTGAAGATAGAGGAGAAAATTAACTCCCCTTATGGAGAGAAGCAAATGCTTTCTCAACTCTAACTTGACTTTTGGTGAGCCTTGGCAAAACTGATGGAGAGTACCGTGGAAGACAAAACTGGACAAAGGAGTAAAAGGTGAAAAGAAGACAATTTCAGACAATTATGTTCTACAATGTAATTTAAGAGTGGTGTAATTTTTACAATAAATTTCTACAGTGTCTCAGGAAAGAGAGCAAAAGCACCAATGTTCTGAAAGTGTTTGGTGTCTAGTTCCCTGCTTTCTGTGCTAGTCAGGCCAGGGAGACATGAAACCATCAGTGAACAATTGAGACTTGGGCCAGAAGGAGGTATATTATGACTGGTTTTTCTTCCCTGTGGTTAGCTGGCATGAAACTATAGGAGAAGTTCTTTACACCTTTGTGTTTTTTTAGGGTAGTTTCTTTGGACAGCTTGTGGTTATACTTTTGAGGGTATGCAGCTGGTATGTTTTGAGATGAAAGGTGCTGTGTCAGTGCAATATGTTGGTTTTGTTCCTTGAATTTGTTTTTAATTACTACTATCTGTACTTGAGTTATTAATAGACTGGATTGTTCAAACAGGGATTCTTCAGCCCTCCTGCTGCAAAATATGTACTGTGTTCCTGTTGCTACAGCATATACTAAGTTACAGCTAGTACAGTCTGTTTTTCACTAAGTGCATTGGTGAACAATGTTTAAACAAAGTTAGAAAAAAAAAGCACTGGCAACAAAGAGTCGACTTATCATTTGCAACTTTAAAAGGGAGCCTGCAGCTATAAGAATCTGGAAATAATATAAACTTAACCCACGGGACTATTGAATTGGTTTTAGAAGAGCTTACTTTAAAGCTGCTATGTGGGGTCACTAAGAGACTGAGTGGTTGGCAAGGATGCTAACCATTTATGGAATGTGTCTTTGGAAAGGATTAAAGCAAAAAACATGTTGCTTCTTACCAGCTCTGAGCTAGGAATATAGCTCTAAGGGGTGAGCATTAAATTTTAAGTATGAAGTATGTAAAGCTTTTAAAGAATAATTTTTTTTCTCTCCTTGCCCTGGTGCTTGGAATCAAATTCAGTCCAGCCGGGACAGACTGAAAATCATTCCCATCTGAAGTCCAGGAAAAGGTCCGGAGTTAAAACAGTACCTGGCAGTGGTGAAGCAGTTCCCAGTTTGCATAAGTACTATTTGAACTGCCCAGGATAACAGTCAGCATTTTAGCCAAAAGTGTCCCAAGCCTCATATAACTGTGCCTCTTCATTTTCTCCCTCGAAACTGAGTTTTAAAATCTGTTTTACACCAAGTAAAATAACAGTGAAAAGTCTAAGTGGCACTGTTTTCCTCTAATAGAGATTCCCTGTTACTAATGAAAACAACTTCCTATTTTCCTCTTGTGTGTGTGAATGGTTGTAGTATTGCATTTTCTGTGCTTGCAGAAGGCAGTAAGAGAGGACTTGCTGCCAAACCCAACATTTTACCCTGTATGCAGAAGAGAGGTGCTGTGCTGCTCTCAGGTCTAACATCTAACAAGAGCAAAGATCTCTCTGAAAAAATCTAACTGCCCAAGTGCTGCCTTCCTAGCACTGCTGCCACCAGTGATGAACTGCCACAATTATTGGTAGTCCACAATGCTTGCATACATACAGCAAGTCATACAAAGTGAGGGCAGCTGCTATTGGAAATGGGACATAGAGGTCTAAAAGCTGTTAGAAATAACTTCCAAGAGCCATAGTGTCTCTTTTCCTGCAAGCACATCTGACATTCCCTAGTCATCTTCTCTTTCTCTACATGCTTATTTGGCTGTCCAAGAAGAGACCAGGTTCATGGTGGCAGTGCAGTGTGATGCTAAGGCATGTTACCTGCTACTTGTCAACACTTCAGGTGTTATTGTCCAGGTATATCCTACTGCCTTTTATTTGAGTGGTCCTGGACTTCTTAGAGGTGTGGGCTATTGCAGGAGGTTGCCCTGGAGGTGCAGTCAATGCAAGTTTATCTTTGTGGCCCTTGTTAGCCTTTTCCAAAAAGGGCAACGTAGGAAGGCTGAGCTAGTTCACGTGAAGTTATAGGTTCAAGGACCGAGCTGTTCTTACACTTTTTCTTCCATGGCTTTACTTCACTTATGGACCCTAGAAAACCTTCTAAAAAGGAATCTGAAACTAATTAAGAGTGTCATTTTTGTGGCATTGGCTAAATAGGAAATGGATTTGCTTTCCATTTGCATAAAGAGACGTCTGACAGCACCTTTCTATAAAGCAAAATGGATAAGGTCTGAAATATGTTTCAGAAGAAACACACTTGTTTAAAATGAAGGTTTTCAGATCTGTGTGCCTAGATAAGAAATATGTGCCTTCACATATTCTGTTCTATCCCTTATCACTGAGGAACGTCTTCAAACATCTGACCCAGGGGGTAATTTTCAAAGCTGTGTAAGGACATGTAATGTTTAATGCTGCGATACCCTGCCTCTCCTATTGCTGCACAACCAATAGTGTGAAATTAAATGGATTAGATGGCATCATTACCCAAGGAAAGGGGTACTTAGGTTGCCTTTTGTGTTAGGACGTAACTATAGGCATTCCGCTTTATTTTGGCAATAGTCTGGACTTGTAACAAAACTGATGAATTTGAAATGAAAACAACTGGATCCTTTATACTATTTATAATGGGTTTTCAGTAGATTACTTACTTGTAAAGGGGATTTTGTTGTTCACTGAAGGTAGTTCATAACTGCATGGTAGACATGATTGAATCTGACCAAAATCCAAATCTAGATCTGAGCTCAGTCTTCCTATTCAGACTGAAATGCAGAAAGGATAGGTGTGACAGTGAGTTTATCCAACACTGACAACACTGAACATTCCAGTATCATGAGTCAGGCTCCTTCCAAATTCTGTACTTGGCATAAGTTAATGACACTTAAAAAACATCAACTTATCAACTTTTTTTCCGTCAGCTGTAGTAAGACCAGTAAGTTTCCAAGGAAGTCTGTAATTTTCACATGAGCTTTTGTCTCCAGGTGCTCTGAAAATATTGCCAATTACTGAAAAACTTGAAATAAAATATTGTTAGCCTTTCTGACTTTAAGCTAGAATAATGGATTGGTTAAAATAGTTACAGTTGGGGTAGCCTGTGGGAATTGCGTTTGAGAGTTTCACTCAGATTCTTTTATTTCATACCTACATTTATGTTCTTACTGAGTAAGCATTGGTTGTTGTAGAACTGGGAGATAGGTTAGGTCTGATACCTCCACATTGTATTGTCTTAATTTTAAACTGTGTCTTTGGACAGTAAAGGGTATGTAAATTTTCTGTTTAGCATAGTGTGCATCTGATGATCTGGTAAATGTTTTTCCTGGTAGCTGGTCACAGCAGTCTTTATGCCATGGTGCTTTCTGCCCTTCACAATTTTGCACTCTTGCTGTTCCTGTCTCAAGATATCTGAAAGTATTGACAGTTCCCAGTTGCTCAGTGTCCTGTGAGGACAAGAGGTGCTGATTTCATTTAAAGAGAGAACCTGGAAACCTCAGATGGTCAGGATGCTTGCCCAGATCATGCAGTAAGACGATTTTTTATGGCAGGAGTAAATCGTGGGAATCCTGAGTTGCAAAGCTTTCTTACATGGGAACATTTTCCACTCAGTTGAAGCACTACAGAGATTAATGAAGGCTTCCCTAAACTGTTTGCATTTTATAGTATTTCACACATGAACTTTTAGGTCCAGCTCCATCCATGCAGGATGACTCCCTTCACGTTCGCTAATACTGCTCTCAAGCCCACTGCTGTTCAAAAGATCCGTATTACTGAAGGACAGCTCTTTTCACTGTTTAAAGTAACCTGGCTCACTGAACAGTAGCAGGTCACACGTGCATCCAAGCCAAAAGGTGTAGATATCTCCACCCAACCATCAAAGTGAACATACAAATTGTACCTCATCAAGGACCTTCCACTGAAGTAGGATGCTGTGTGAACTGCAGCCATATGTGAATCAGCTGTGAAACAACAGCATCCTGTGCTTGCCTTCATGCACCAGCAGCCTCTGAGCTGCTGTTGTGTCTTCCCTCAACTTGTGTTTGCTACCCATTGTTATGTCACTTTTTCCAGTATTGGGCTGCTAACCCAGTTATTTAGGAAGCTCAGATCTTCGTGAGATGTTGGAGGAGTGGACCAGGACCTGCAGATCTGGGGCTATCTAGTGGGCTGTGGCTGCTCCTCTGCTGCTACCTCAGCCCTGGGGCCCTCACCAGAGTTATTGACTGCTAAAAGGGGGATTGTGATGAAAATGTCTCACTTTTCATCCCAATGGAGTTTTGCAGATCTGAGTGTTAATTTTGTGAGAAGAGATCAAATCTCCAGAATATCCAAAGCTGGCTGGTAAGCTTTCTTCTTAAAGAAATTATGATTTTGATAAGTTCCCTTTTTGATGCACAGAGGATTCTCATCTGATAGCAGTCCCACTCTTTCTCTCTTCACCTTCCTGCAAGTCTGTTGGTTAAATTTGATTGAATTTCTAATCTTTGGCCAGCTTCAATATCCCTTGGTAAAAAAAACCCAACAAACAAAGGAAGCAAGTCCAAGACAAAACCAACACCTTTCTATTAGACAAATGAAGCCAACATACGCAGCATGGACTTGATATATATTTGGTTTGTCCCACTTGCTGTCTGGTCAGCCTAGGACTGAGATTGGTCCCTCAGCACATGCTACTCCATTGGATGTGGTGCCTTGGCTGGCTGGTGGCTGGGGACCTCATCAGGAGATGAAGGGTCTGAGATGTCTGTTCCTAGCACAAAGGGAAGTGAATTTGCAAGTGAAGTAAGAAGTGAGGGTTATTGTTGTTATGGAGCTGGGGCTGAAGAAGCTGTAAATATTTTGTGCCACTGGGAAGCGCAGTTTAAGGATGTGGACTATAATCCAAAAACAGCTGGCCTTCAATAGTGTTTCTGATTATGTGATGACTTATTTTGTTTCCTTTGGGAGTGTACAAGTTATTACTATGGACCAAGCTAGTGGTCTGTCGACATCTCTGAATGGACAGTATCAGAAGTGTCAAGAGAAAATTGTAGCTGACAGTTGTTCAATAACTACTGAAGACTAAGCAGTAGCTGCTGTAAACCAATCCTTCTTTTCCATCCTTTAATACTACTACTCATTTATTGCTATTGCCTTTAGGAATTGAAGATACTATGCTCTCAGGGTGTATGAACTTTTGAGTTGGCTGCAGCTTCTCTTGTCCCAGACAGACGTTGATATTGTGACTCTAAAGTCGAGTCTCTTTGTGCTCTTGTCAAGCCTGGAGTGATTAACTTTTTTTCTTTGCTTCTTTTGCTTACCATTCCATGTGTTTTCCTAGAAAAATTACGATGTAAATGCAAACCCACCTAGTACATATTTAAGGTAATACAAGTAAATGCTTTCAACAAATTAATTGGGAAATCGACTAAATTAAATGTACTAAATGACAGTGAAAATTTGTCAAAGAAATGCTGTTTGCATGTTGCTCTTGAAAGCTGGGTGTGGTGGTGGTATGTTCCCCTTGTTCCTCAACAAGATGAAAGAAGACAGTTTAATTTAGAATTCAGCCTGAACAAGTGTATTCTGTTAAACAGATTTGGGATGAATTTAGCAAGGGAACAATGTATGTGTTGAGAAAATTACATTCTAGTTCTATTAGAGGGCTCTTGTGATGACAAAATTAACTCATTAATATTGATGTTATTGGTGCACTTCATGTGGCTAGCACTGTGAGGCCCATGGAATTACTGAGGCTGAAGACCTTACCTGGCTCACAGAACCCAAGTGGATGCTGCTAGACACCAGATCAGTAATTTTTGGGTCAGAACCACCTTGTGGGGGTGTGTGTATGTGGAGGGTGATGGGATATTTCGAACCTCACGGAGATGGGATGGCATCGTGTCCCTCTTGACAGGCCCTTGGACCCCACAGGGGGAAGGCCAGGCATGGCTGTGAGTCACAAACAGCCCAGGAAAACTATAACACTCCACACTTCCTGGAGTCCCTAAGCCAGGCTTGGGTTGGCAGGAATAGTGGGAACACAGGCCCTCCCTCACCCTGGCCTGGAACCCCAGAGTGGTTTGGAAAAGTGCATGAACGAAACATTTATGTAAATATAAAACTCAGAGGGAGACCATGTATGGTTTACATGATTGCATGTTTTAAGATCAGTCCAGTATCTCACATTTCTGATTTCAGTAAGAATGAAAGGCTTTTTGAAACTCCCAATTAAACCATTTAATACAGGGATAACCTTAGGCTATTTTAATGCCCAAATATCCAGACTGAGACACAGACCAACAGATAACTTTGCCCCCAAAAAATGAGTGAAACTGCCTCTGCCCAGTATTTTTATGTATGTATTTTTGCCAGTCAGATGCTTGGATTTTTGTTGGAGGACTGGAAGACAGAAAACTGCTCTCAGTAGTCTGGGCAAGAATGTAGGTGTTTGAATTAATATTGCCAAATGTCTTGTTGAGTGCAAGGGTAAAATACCTGAGTGAACTCCTTTGATTTGGTGGAGCATTGCATGGGCTTTGCACATGTGCAGGTTAGCAGACAAGGTGAAGAGCCACAGAAATAGAAATGCTTTGGAAAGGTTTGAATTAGTGCAGAGATCTTACGAAAGCATTTGTGATCGCACCCGAGTTTCCTGTGCTAGTCTCTGTAATCCTTGCAATGTTGTACAGCGGGTTTGCCACTAAATCAGCAAGGGAATAATTCCTCTACATAAAAACTTGTTTAATTTATTTGGTCATCCCTTTGAAGCTGTTTGGTCATAGCACAGGGGGATGCTCAGGTTAGATTCCCTTTGAGAATCTTTTGTGTGCCCCTTGCTCAGGCTGTGGTTCCAATCTGAGGAGTACCTAAATAGCAAATCTTTTTGCCAATGCCTCTAACTGTACAAACTGCTTTACTGAGCTTAAGCACCAAACATTTAATTTGGAAATCAAAAAATACTTTTTTTTTCTGATTTGTGGATCTGCAGCAGTAACGATTCTGCAGTACATCTTTATTAAAACCACCTTTTTTATGATCCCTCATGTTTCTTTCCTCCCCACATCCCTGGTGTAAGAGACTAATTTGGGTCTAAAGAGGTAATTAGTTGGTTTCTAATAAGCCAGTTTTCTTCTCCATCGATTCGGTACAGGAAACAACTAGCATTCGGCTGGTTTTAAGTGCTAATGAGGTAATTAGCCGCCAGCGCCTAGGCCCGATAGGTGTAAATGGGCAAATGAGAGCCCCCGAACCCTGGCGGGGCTGCCTCCCGGTAAAGTTCAGCTCCTTCCCATCAGTGCAGCCCTTTTTGCAGTGGCTCGGGTGTTTGCAAACGCGAGCTGAGTCTCTGCAGACTCCTCGGAGCACCCCCCGCAGTGCCAGGACCGTGCACAGGTGGGGGAACCAGCGTGCCCCGAGCCGTCTGCAGAGCTCACCGCTCTGCCAAAGCACCTGTAGGGACCCCGCCGAGGAACCGACGGCGAACAGCGCCGAAACCCGTCCCGCCTGGGCGGGAAAGCCCCGCTCAGCCGCACAGGGCAGAGCCAACAGGCGAGGCCAGGGGAGGCTTTGCCTGGGAACCAGAGGGATTTAAGGTAATGCTCAGAGTTGCCTCGTGTCCAGTCCTGTGTCCTGGCTACTGGTCCTGCTCCTCGCCGCTTCCCTCGCCGCTCCTGCCGACCCCTCCTGCCTCCCGCCTGCTTTCGGCCCCTGCCCCTCCGGCTACTCCCTTCGCCTGCCGCCACTGAGGCAAGGTTCTGCCTGCCCTGCGGCTTTAGCCTGCGAGCAGCTTCTCACTGGCGGTGATAACCTTTTTCTGTGCTTTTATTTTAGCCTTTCGCTTTTTCCTACCTCTCACTCTCTCCACGCTTCCCCCCTTTTTCTTGTGGTTATTGTTAAAATGAAGCAAATTACTTGTTTGAACTCCAACATATGATACGTGTGTATCTTAATCTGAGCTTCGAGTAACGATTTAAAGAACCTCGTTATAGTACCGTCTCTGACTGGTCTGTGACACCTGGTTGGTCCTATCACATAGTGTGGACATGGCCCAAAGTTTTCTGTTTTGGAAATCAGCATATGTGTGACACATTGCCTTTTTGTTGGTAGCCGAAATTTCTTTTTTTTAGGTTCGATATGTATTGCCATTGAATAACAATTCCTGCTGTTCCATATGTTTCCAGCTTTGTAATGACTAGCTTTTTCCATTAGCTTTTATGGAAATTAATTAAAACAATTTTTAAGAAAAACTAATCCCCATGTTATGGATTATAGTTATATAGAATATAATCTACAGATAATATTCATTTTGGATATCGTTCTAGCTTGGGAGCTGTAAGCCATTACTTTGTAGCAACTTCTACATTTTAGAGAGTAGAGCTCTACTGAGATTTCTTGTCTCAATTTTTGTCATGTTTAGAGTTCAAATTAGTATATTAGAGAACATGCTCACATTTATTTAATGTTGATTTCAATAAACTTTGTTCCAAGCTGTGGGTACATGAGGTATGGATTTGATGGATAGACTGCTTGGTGAATGAGGAGTTGCCTGGATATTCTGTTATGGTCAACAGCTCAATGTCCAAGTGGGGAGCAGTGACAAGTGACATCACTCAGGGGTTTGTATTGGGACCTGCACTGTGTAACATCTTTGTCAGTGACATGGACAGTGGGATTGAGTGCACCCTCAGCAAGTTTGCTGATGAGACTAAGCTGCGTAGAGCTGTTGACATGCTGGACGGAAGGGATGCTATGCAGAGGGACCTTGACAGGCTTGAGGGGGGCCCTATGCAAACCTCATGAAGTTCAACAAGGCCAAGTACAAGGTCCTGCAGCTGGGCCTGGTCAAATCCAAGCACAAGTACCATCTGGGTGGAGAATGGATTAAGAGCAGACCTGAGAAGGATTTTGAAATGCTGGTGGACAAGAAGCTCAACATGATCTGTCAATGTGCACTTGCAGGCTAGAAAGCCAACCACATCCTGGGCTGGATCAATAGCAGTGTGGCCAGCAGGTCAAGGGAGGTGACTCTGCCCCTTTACTCAACTCTTGTGGTAGACCCCACCTGGAGTGCTGTGTCCAGGTCTGGGCCCCCAACATAAGTAGGGCATGGATCTGTTGGAGTGAGCCCAGGGGAGGGCCATGAAGACATTTAGAGGGATGGAGCCTCTCCTATGAGAAAAGGCTGAGAGAATTTGGATTGTTTGGCTTGGAGAAGAGAAGGGTCTGGGGAGATCTTATAGAACCTTCCAGTACCTAAAGGGAGCCTGCAAGAAAGATGGAGAGGGACTTTTTACATGTGTAGGTAGTGATAGAGCAAGGGGGAATAGCTTTAAAATGAAAAAGGGCAGGTTTATATTAGATATTAGGAAGAAATTATTCAGTGTGGGACATGGAAACAGACTGTCAGAAGACAGAGGTGTCCCATCTTTGGAAGTGTTCAAGGCCAGGCTGGATGGGGCTTTGAGCACCAAGTCTAATGGAAGGTGTCCTTGCCCATGGCAGGGGAACTGAAATTAGATAATCTTTAAAATCCCTTTCAATCTAAACCAATCTATGACTCTATGTGTATGGGTATTTTTTGTTAGCATCACCTGGTTAGTCTGAGCATTGGTATCTGTTAAGACATTTTTAAGGCTGCTGGTCCCGTGGAATTTGCTTGATGTTCTGTGACTGCTGTATCCTTTGAAGATCAAACATAGCTGAAGCTATCTGGTATTTGACATAGTATGAAACAAATGTTACCTACTTATCCTGACTGCTGTGTCGCACAAGCTGCCAGGTCCCAAACGGAGAATTTGCCCTGTGCTTTGTGTGTATGTATTGAACTGTAATAACTGAGCAAACTCGGGAGACCCAAGGAACTCTGTTGTGTATCATCCTGGTCTCTGTCAGGGGGAATCATAGGATCATAGAATATCCTGAATTGAAAGGAATCCACAAAGGTCATCAAAGTTCAACTTCTGGTCTTGCAAAGGATAACCCCAAGAATCCCAGCATGTGCCTGAGAACATTGTCCAAATGCTTTTTGCACTCTAGCAGACTTTGTTCTGTGACTGTTTCCTTGGGGACCCTTTCCTAGTGCCTGACCACTCTCTGGGAAACGAACTTTTTCCTAATATACAATCTAAACCTCCCTTGACATGGCTTAATGCCATTCCTTTGAGTTCTGTCAGTCGTCACTAGAGACAAAAAATCAGTGCCTGCCCCTCTGCTTCCCCTCATGAGGCAGTTGTAGACTGTGATGAGGTCTTCCCTTAGTCTCCTCTTCCTCAGGCTGGACATGACAAGTGACCTCAGCTGCCCCTCATATGGCTTCCCCTCTAGACACTTCACCATCTTACCCCTCCTTTGGATAGTCTCTAATAGCTTAATGTCTTTTCTATATTGTGGTGCCCAATACTGCACACCAGACTTCAGGTGAGGCTGCACCAGTGCGGAGCAGAGTGGGACAATCACCTCCCTTGACTGGCTGCTGATGTTTTGCCTGATGCCTGCCAGGACATGGTTGGCCCTCCTGTCTGCTGGGGCACACTGCTGACTCATGCCAGGACCCCCAGGTAACTTTCTGCTGAGCTGCTTTTCAGTCTCTTGTTCTTCAGCCTGTCTGTTTATTCAAGGTTGCCCTGTCCCAGATGCAGAATCCAGCACTTGTCTTTGTTGAACCTGATGTGGCTGGTGATTGTCTAGCCCTCTGATTTGTCTAGGTATCTCTGCAGGACCTTTCTGTCTCTTAGGGAGTCAACAGTTCATCACAACTAAGTGTCAGCAGGACCTTGAAATTCTGCATCCAGGTAATTTATGGAGACATTAAAGATCTCTGGCATATAACGGAGCCTTGAAGATCCCCACTACTGACAGGTTGCTGGGATGTGATGGTGATGACTCCCAGGGAGGAATTCATGTCTGAATTCTCATGGTCTTGCTAGTCATTTGCACCAAGTAATCATTTTCCATTTTTTGGAAGGGAGTTTTGTCTCTGAAAACTGGTGATTTCTGAATACTTGGCATTATAATGAGATTTTAAAAATTTTTAAGGTGAAGATTACTCTCAGATTACTCACATGGTGTGATTCTTGGGGATGGTCCTGTGCAGGGCTAAGAGTTGGACTTGATGATCCTTATGGATCTCTTCCAACTCAGCATAATCTGTGAAGAAATTAGGGCTATTGGTAACAAAGCTTTCCTACCTAGAGTGACAACTAAAAGGGGTTCATCTGGCTATAGTGGGGGTTTTTTTGTGTTTTTTTTTGTTTGATTGGTTTGTTGGGGGTTTTTTTGTTTGTTTGTTTTAAGATTAAACTGAAGACAAAGGTCTGGGAAAACTGTAGTACTTACCCATTTTTTCTGATTATTGCAATTTGGACAAAGCTCTGCATTTGGCTGGTTTCAACTCGTGATTTACAATTTTAGGAACTAATCTGACCAATCCATTGAATATGCTGTTATTGGTTCTTCAAATAGTAAGTGAAAAATAGTGGATACACTTATCAAATGCTCCTCTGTTTTCTGATAGACTATCAAAAGGCAAACTTCCCGAAGTAAATAATTAAAACAACCTTGTTTTAATGAAATGAAGAATAACACTTGCAAATGTTTTCCAATGTCAGTGTTGAAAGTTATGCTGATGTTCAAAGGTGTCGAGTGACCCCAAGTCCAGTACTTTGCAGCTTTCAGATTCAAGTCTCACAGGTGCATACCATATTTTCTAAGATAGTGATAGCTGTACTTGTATTCTGTTGGATCCTTTGTAGAGTGACTAGATTACTGGAGAGGTATGTGATCCCTCTGAGTGACCAAAGTTTCATAAAGTGCTCATGTGTCTTATGTGACCCACTCTAGATTCCCGTCACTCTAATGGTACTAAATATCTCATTTTATTTTATTTTTTTTTTAAACTTGGCATCACAGAAATGAATGTGATTTATTTGTGGACTGAGTTAAGCAAGAAATCTGGTATCAGAAGTCTGGCTCTTTCAGTAGTGGTAAGAAATGGAAAGAAATAAACGTTACCACTTTCTCATTAATGCAATTGCTATACACCATTGAACATGTGCTGACAAATTTGAGAGGCTTATACTATTCTTTAGGTGTATGCATTCATTAGTGTAGCCATCATAAAATAAATGGGAGTATTCAGTTTGGGGAAAAGTTCAGAGAACAAGAGCTCACATTATATAAAGCTATGATGATAAATGTCTCCTGTGGCATAATTTTAGCTCTTACCATCTGTTATTCCCTGTTCCCATAGCAGCTTAAAGTAAATACTAAAAATAGTCTGAAAGTAGGAAAAACACAGCAGGAAATGTCTGTCCTGAAAGAAAACAAGCCCTCAGTGTGACAAGGCAATAGTAGGAAAAAGGGCTGATGAGAATTTCAGGAGACTTAGCTGGAGAATTTTCAACATGCAGGGGTGGGTGAGAGAAGGATCTCAAAACAGTGTTCATAAGCAGTTGTAGCTAGGCTACCAAAACATTCAGATGTTCAGTGCTTTACTTGCCATCTGTTTTCAACTTTGAACTTGAGACATAATTTTACTGTAACTGTTAGGAGATTTGTGTATATATACATAAATATGATTTTACATTCTTGGCAGTTTTTTTTTTTTACTGTTAAAAGCTGTGAGCGTTGTACTGGTGTTCATCAAATTATGCCATTCAAATATTATTAAAACTGAGTGTTCAGGACAAAAACAAGGCATAAAAGGAGAGCTGTGCTCTCATGCTATGCCAGCACAGGAGCTTCTTCCAGACAGTCCTTTCTGGAAAATACAAGAGCTGATACCCATGTAGCAGGAAAAACTAACTAGGGAAAGGAAAGTTGAAAGACTGCCTTTAGCATCAGGGGCACAAAGAATTGTTTAAGTAATTTGCAAGTGTTGTGAAATAGCAGAGTGCTTCAAGAACCCAGAAACCTTACTCTTTTTGGGAGGAGTTAAATTATTTGAGGATGCCCTTTCCAAAGAAATCCTTGGTTTAAGAATGTTTTACATGGGAAGAGCAGCCCCACCTGGGGGAATTGCTAAGTGTTCTGCCCGTGTCCTTGCTTTAGTCTAATAATAATGAAGATTTATTAAGTTTCTTTACTGAGTGTTCTTGTCTGTTTTTTAGCATTCCCTTTCATTCATTTACTTAGAGTGATGATAAGAGATGAGAACACAAACCAGGTTTGTTATTAAGCAATGGCCAGGTGTCCTAGTTATAGTGGCTGAGACCAGTTTTGATCACTGTGCAGGTGTAACTGGAACTGTGCATTCCATACCCTCTCTGCCATTTATCATGAACTGTTAATGATGCATTGTTTGCAGCAGCTGCCCAGGACACACCTGACACCTCAGGCTATGAACTGGATGTGTGAGAAAACAGAGATAAGAGGGTTCCCTGTCTTTGCACCAATGATTCAGGTGTGATAACTCCCCTCCAGGAGTCATTAGCACTTTCACACCCAACGTGAGGGGTCATGTCTGCTGATGGGTCATCAAGTAGACCAAGATATTCTGTGACTCACTGAGTAAATGGCCCATTGTGAAACCCCTCACCCTAGGGGAGGTACTGGGCGTTCCCATCTGAACCCAAGCATATATATGCTTGGGGTTTGGGGACTGGGGGCACTCACTCGTTAGATCAAAAGGAGGACCAGCACCTCAACAGGACTGCAACTACCACTCTCGACCAGACTGGAAGGAAAACAGGTTTTTCTTTTTCCTTTTGCTTTGGACTCAGGGGGACCACGTGGTGTTCAGCACAGGGGCTGGTGAGGGAGAACTTCGGCCTTGGAGGGAACACTGGTGTATAAATTAAAATTAATTGGGTTCTTACGATTGGTTGATGGTCCTTAGAAGGCATTTGGAGGAGAAAGTGAGGAGGAGGGTGATGAAGTAAGTCCACAGACCCATTTTAGAGGGACCCCCTGAGTAGCACCATGCAGGCGCAAGGAAATTCCAATGCACCCACACATGCGCAGAAGGAGAACTGTTACATAACAGGGGGGAGGGACCTAAGGCCTCTCACTGGGCAGTACTGACCACACCTGCCCAGGTGAGACATCACCCAGAAAGTAGTTAAAAGGCAGATTACTCATGCCTTGGCTCGGCTCGCTTCACATGAAGGACAACGTTGCCTTGGCGGGGACGCCCGTTAACCTGTGAGTCTGCCGGCGCTGGAGGATGTATCCCCTGCTCGGGGGAGTCCGGACACTTCAGGGTCAGTGAGACCACCTCGTAACACCTGGGCAAGTTAGGTGACACGTAGGGCTTTATTCCTTTCCCTCCTTCTCTCTCTCCCTCTCTTTCTCATGGGTTCTTGTTTACTTGGCCACCTCTTGTAATAAAATACTGTTGCTTTAAGCTTACATCGGTGTCTTAGTTTCAATTTCAGAGCCCCCTGAACCATTTCCCTGGAGCATAAATTGGTGATGAGGATGGGATTCTGAATACGAAACACACTGTTGTTTGGGAAGGAGTAGATCTGGCAAGTAGTGTCTGTAGCATGTAGAGGCTGCCTGCTTATTTCTAGAATAGGTATCGGACAATCCTGCCCCTTGCTGAGGCTGGTCCCAGAGTAGATCAGGGGGAGCTGTGCTGCTAAGGGGGCAGTTCCTACCAGCGGTCCTGCGGGGCCGCGCTGTGTTTTGCTGATCCAGGGAGGGGGTTTGTGTCACCTGTAGGGACACCCCCCACCCCTGCCAGGTAGGGACCAGGACAGAGCCACATAGCCTGTAGGGACATGGTCTGTCACCGGCCGATCGGGGGGAGCTGTGCTGCTAAGGGGGCAGTTCCCGCCGGCGGTCCTGAGGGGCTGCACTGCATTTTCCTGAGACGGGGCTGGGGCTAGGCTAGAGAGCATAGCCCCCACCCCGGGGTGGGGGGGTGTTTTTTGTTGTTGTTGTGCTGACTGTGTCGGCTGTCTGGTGTGTTGTTGCAAGCTCAGGGTGTTGTTAAAGGTACTGGAAAAGTCTTATCTGTTAGATAGGGGTTTTTTCCCTTTTTCTTGAACCATACGGTCCAGCTGCTCATGGTGTCGGCTGGTGGCCAGTGGACAAGAATCTCATTCCGAACGCCAGTGCTATCATCTGCAAGTGAGCTGGGGCCGCAGGTTTGAGGATTTGAGCATGAGTTTGTTAGCAAAAAAGGGGATTTAGGGGGTGCTCCCCCGGTT
>VWZG01000457.1:4444-30455 GCA_013396735.1 Grallaria varia
AAAAATAAAATTATGTCTGCAATGTCTTTCTGCCATGCATCACAGAATTTATAAAAATAATTTCATCAACAATTGCAGTGTCTGAGGGATGATTTCTTGGTAGGTGCTCCACGTAATGTAGGAGTTTCTCACAAATCTCACAGCCTACAATTAACTACATAACATTACTTTTCTTACACTGACATATACTCTGAAAGTGGGATGTGGCACTTGAGCATGATAGTTCTTTGAATGTAAAGACCATCCAATTATGAAGCCTTTAGAAATCTGGAATATAAGCTGTTCCACATTTCTAACTCTAAGAAGCTGTCAACACACCCTAGAAACAACTATTTTTCAGCATTGTTCTCCTTTTTGCACTACTTTTTCCCCACTTCCTCTTTCTTTTTCCCCTTCATTTCTTGGTGTAAGTCGTAATAAAGTTTTATCTTTTTTGTCTCATCAATTACTGCTGTCAAACTCAATTTTTCCTGATAGTGCTTCAAAGCTTATGCAAGTCTTTTTGTTTGTGTTTTTTTGGGTTTGGGGATTTTTATTTTTTTATTAATGATAACGCAGCATATGTGACAACATTCCTTTTTTTCCGTTTATAGAAGATGTTTTGTTTGCTTAGGGTACTGTTTTGCACTGGGATTAACTATGTTGACAATTTTTACCTGCTTTTAAATACTGTTTACTGAGTAATATAAAAGTTTTCTGGGTCCTAGAATTAAGTTTCTTTAATAATTGTTCTTATTACACATAATACACAACAATTGACTCTTTTGGCTCACATAGAGAATTACTGACTTGCTATAACCCACTACAAATATTTCCTTTTTGTAGCCTACAGACTTCTTTCCAGATTCCACAGAGGTTGTTGCAGATGAACCTTTAAACAATCTGCCCTGAGCTTCCTAAATCAGTAAGTCAGTAAATTATGATTCACTGTGTCTCAGCAGCTCGCTTGTTCAGACTGATCTTTCCACTTATGACCAGTTCCTAGTTTCTACACGTTTTCATGAGGACTGGAGGCTGAGACCTTGTGAGACAACATAGGTTGTCTAGTGCAAGGTTCTCAGTGAGAGCAATTTCCCCATCGGGTGACTATAGGACATGTAGTAAAAGGTCACAGGAGATAATTCTTCATAGGAAGCTCCTTGACCTGATTACCATCAACATCATTTAGACCTAAAATTAGAAGCTGGTGAAAATTATGACAATAAAAATGATATATCAGCCTTCTGTCGTGAGTGTTTTTCACTTCTGACCTTTTGTCTCTTGAACTACACAGTTTCTGAGCTAGATGGTAATTACAGCATGTCACTGTTTAATGCCACTTGGTAAATGCCATTAATTCTTCAGCATTTAGGCACGTTAGGATAGAGACAATTTTCTGAGCTACTGACCACTACTGAACCACAATTCAATGTGAGAAGATCGTTACTGTAAAAGTGATAGCAATACACCTTTTAGATGTTGTAGTGTCTTTTCCTTTGGATTATGCTAAGGAAATATGAAAGTCAAATTCTGTTTTATGTAGCAGTATTTACACATGAGTTTGAGAAACTGTAATGGGCATGTGAAGTTAGCCTTAAACTAGTAGGAGGATTGTAAAGCACTTATCAGAGCAGCAGCCGAGTATGCAGAGAGGTCCAGAAGGATACCTCAAGGCTTCGCCAAAATCAAGTTCATTCAAATTTGGTCTTCAAAACTAAAAAATACTTGTGAATCTTCTCACACTTTTCACCTTTGGAATGAGGAATCAGCTCCTCAGTGTTTGGAAAGCTACAAAACTTCTACAGGTTCTTTGGAATCTTGGAGATAGATGTATGCACACTGCTTTTTCATCTGCTAAATGCTTACCAGGAAAACTTTAGCCCAGTTCAGCCCATGAACACATATAGCTGAAGTCTGAGAGTGCATGGTTGAAGATCACACTGTTAGAAACTGAGCCCTGACTCCTCTTAGTTTTCTTTACCATTTTGCTGTTATAGGTTTAGAAAACTATTTTGGTGATATAACAGATTGTTGCCATGACATCCTTATTAGTTGCACTGCAGAGGAATTATCAGAAAATAACATCCCCACAACTATTCTTGTTGCAACGTAGTAATCCTCCCATTGTCCTTACTCTAAAGCACTGACAGAAATGTGAGCAGGGTCTTCAGTTTTTCCATACTAGACTTCAGACCCATATTATGCTTTATATTGTGTGTTCGTCATTTCTAATTTAGCTCTCTACTAGTGGCACAGCTGAGCCTCCACTCCTGATCCATATTTGAGCATCAATATATTTTATATGCCGCTGCTGACTATAGCTCACAACCCTTTTCCCTCCCAGCTGTGTGTTCAGTGCTCAAAGAGCTTTTCACAATGCTTACTTGAGCAGAGGAGTAATAGACCCCATTTTTCAACATTTTCTCAAATGCTTACTGCTTGTTGACAACTACCTGCAGTTTTTGCCTGTTGTGGTTAATACCTTATTAAGAAAGCCTTTATCACATAGAAATGAAAAACAAAAATACCAAAACCACAGCTCTCTAATGCAGAATGACTCAGGAGTGGTGAGGAGGTGGTAATAAATATCTATTATTCTCTGTAGTTTTCTCCTCCATATTATTGGGTGGCACATTTTTCTACTATATTTTATGATCTTTATCCACATTAGTCAGTGCAGCTGTGGCAATGTTAAGTTCTGTGGCTGGGTGTTAGATAAAGGTGGTGTACATCTGGGTTTCTGAAGCCATGAAAATCTAAGGAAGAGCAGAAAGCCCTGCAAGGAACTGGCAGCTTTCTGAGCAAGGATGACAGAGCTTGGGTTTTGCCAGTCAGAGAGGTGAATTAGTTACCAACAACACTGAAAAGGCAGAGGTTCTGAATGCTTTCTTCATTTCTGTCTTTACCACCACTGTTGGGCCCCAGACCTCGGGAACAGAAAATGCAGGTTGCTGCAAACACAGACTCACCATCTGTTGATATGTGAACTACTACAGGAGCTTGACCCCTACAAATTGATGGGTCTTAACAATATGAACCCAAGAGAGCTGTTAAGAGAGTGAGATGGACTGAATGCTGTTAATGACATAAATATTGTCAAAATCACAGAAGGACTTTTGTCAAACTGCAGTGAAGAAACTGCCTGTCAACAACCACAGACGCACCTCCCTTCCAGTGCCTCCTGACTGGAATTTGGACTGTGACTGGGAACTTGATATAGGACTATTATCTATTCATGACAAGGCTGAGGAGGGATAAACAATGCTCAGGGAAGAATGTCTCTGTTTTAAGAATCCACCCTAACTGAGCTCAGTGGGACACACACAGAACAATCACATGAGAGGCAGCCAAGAAGGGAGCAAAACCCGATATTTTGGTGTCTAGTCTTGTTTGTATCTTAATTTGGGTAGAGGCATTTCTAATAATTTTAATAACCAGATCATAACAGAGAGCTGGCTAACTTTTTATGAGGCCATTCTCCACAGTCTTTGAGAAGTCACTGCAAAAGGCTAATGTCACCCTCATCTAAGAAGGGTTTAAAGGAGGTTCCAGAAAATTATAGGTTCATCAGTCATACTTTATGGGGACAGATATGGAATGAATTCTCCTGGCGAGTAACACAAGTCAAATGGAGCATGTGTTTGAGAAAAGCCAGCATGGATTCACCGAGGGTAAAACGGTTCTTGGTAAATATGATGGCCTTCTATGAGAAGGTAACCCATTCAGTTGACATGGCATGAGCGCCGGTCATTGTCTAGCTGGATTTCTCCAAGGCTTTAAATATTGTGTCCCACAGCCTCCTCCTTGAGAAACTGATGGTTTCTGATCTAGGCAAGTGGTCCAAGAACATACTAAGAAGCACAGACAAAAACAAAAGACATGAAATTTTTCTGTTCAACTGACAATTCTTAGTGTTTTGTTTTGTTTTATTGCAAAATTATTCAGGTCTTTTCATAATCTGGAGGACATAAATGCCTTCTTCAAAATATATAATATGCTGGTTATTAAAGAATAAGAGAAATACAGCTACAAGTTCCTGTTTAGTTGACTTGGATATGATGAAACTGATGAAAATGTGTCTCCTGTCTGATGTGTTTTCTAATCTTCAGTCTAGTGTAGAAACAGATGGAACTATGCCTGTGTTTACTGATGATGCTTCACTAGGTATGAATAATTAATTACCCAATACTTGCAAAAGAACAGATTCAATAGCCTGGAAGTTAGAACAGTTAAGGAAAATTGAGGTTAACATCCTCGTTTCAAAAAAAATACAATCATTTGCTGGAGAAAAACAGCTCAAAGATAAGAAGGTGAGATTAATCATTTAGAACTGGCCCATGTTCATTGGTCATTAGAGACTAGGCCAGAATAACATCAACATAAAATGAAAACGTGGTTTCTATACCCTGTATGAGGATATTGATATCTGAATCTTTCTAAAATGACTGAGGGCATGTTCTTCCCAGCTTTTGATTATGAATTCTACTCTGGTGTTGAGAAAAAAATTCCTAATTACAAAAATATTGAAACTAGATGTTACAGTATCTCTTAGCAAAAAAAGGTTAGGAGACCCTCATTTTAAAAACAGTATCATGTCAAATGTTTGGTTATTATGACAATTTCCATGTAAATATCCATGTTCCTTCTACCACTTGTACAGTTTTTTTGAGGACATCAAAGATTGGAAATAAATTTGTCTTCACACAACAGTCTGACAAATAAAAAAGGAAAAAGGACATACTGGAACAATGACAACTGAGCAAAAGAGTTTATTAAGAAATTTTGAAAATATGTAGGGGTTTTTTTTGGTTGTTGGTTTGTTTTGGGTGGGGTTCTGGGGGAAAGGAATGTGGTTTTTTGTGTATGTTTCTGGGTTTTTATTCCAAAGACAACACTGAGGCCAATGTATAACAACTTGAGAGGTCGTTTGAAGTTTCAGGGGAGAAATAACTGTCTTCCATTGAATGCTGGAAGATGAAGAGACTGCCACAAGGACTTTGGAAGGATGTCCTAACTCCCAGGGTTCATGAGAAGGTTTTGACATATGTTCCCATAGTGCTTTTGAGTTTGATTTATTTTATAATTTATAATATTATTTATAAAAAGTACCTGAAATGTTCTGAACTTTATTAACAAGGAGTTCAGGCACAGGATGTTTTTTTGCCAGGAGTGGTAGGTTTTTTACTTTAAAGGAGCTTGAAGAAAAAAAATTGAGAGAAAACATATGCACCATTATTCTGCCATGAGAATGATAAAAAATGAAGGCAGGAATATATAAGAAAGCTTTGCGTTTAGGAAGCATGAAGACCAGCTCTGAGTTCAGGTGATTAAGACAGTTGCCTTGGGAACAGACTGCTGGGACAGCAAAACTGTTGTCTGCTTTCTCCTAACTGACAAGAAGAAAGGATTTCTCCCTGTGTATCCCAAGCTGTGTGAGCTTGGGGTAGATAAACTGACATCTCTTAATGAAGGAAGGAGAAAGAGGTGTGACCTTCCCAACAACAGCAGTCATTGCCCCATTTCCATAACTTCTCTGTAATGGCCACAAAGCAAGTCAGGTCTTCACAGAATCTTCTCCTGTCTCTGACCTTCCCCTTCTCCTTGTGGAGAAAAGGCTGGTTCTTCATCTCCAGAATAGCAATGATAATTCTTTGCAAACTTCTGAAGAGCCTTTGGCTAGTTTTCTGAAACAACTATTACAGAAAAACAAAAAGAAAAAGAAATTCCAATTGCTAAATTAATATTATATTAATATAACAACTCTATATTTAACAATAGGCAGTAATCTAATCCAAGAAACTGTAGGAGCGCACTGAATATTTCGACATATGAACAATTTAAAGTAACAGATCTCACCTTCATGGATTTTATGACATTTCCTAAAATGTTCACAATAAAATCAAGTCTGCTGGTTTAGCACATGTATGTGTATATATATACATATATATATATATATATATATACACGTGTCACATAGTCTGCCAGAAGAAAGTGTGTCTTGAGAAGTCATAGCCAAATCCCAAAGGTTAGCACTCTGTTAGCATCTAAATCAAGTATGGAATATTAGTATTTACTATTATAAATAAGATAAACAAGATAGATAGACATATACACAGGCATAAATTAATTAGGCACAATTGATAAGAATGACTCAGCAGCCTGGATAGCTGAAATTGTTCCATAACGTGAGTGTTGTGGCTCAGTTACCTCATTTCAACATTTAGGAATGGATCTTATTTTAGTAAATATATTGCCCATGAATTGTGTCACCAGAATTTTGGCTACTATTTTTTTTAATATTTTTATATTTATTCTGATACGCACATTGCCTAAACTGAGAACATAGCTAGGAATAACATTCACTAATATCTTCAGAAAACAGTGAAATTTTATCTGGGAGATATTTTGCCTTAGATTTCTCCTTATGTTTTCTTCCAACAAATTTTATCTGTTTCTCTTTTTAAACTTGGAAAAGACTGTCTCAGTTTTAAATCATCATAAACATCATAACCCTGTCTGGGTTACATCTGACAAAGATGTGAGCTATGTTGTATGTGTGCTGGAAGAAATAGATTAACCCAAAAGTAGTTGGTGTTGACAAAGGGTGTATTGTAAATCAACCAGGCCCCCTGGATTGTATACAGTAGAGGCAGGTTTTTTTATGACTGGAGGCAAAAGGAAGAAAAGGTACAGCAGAAAAGGCACCAACCTTTCAGAGAGAAAATGATAGGAAACAGTACGTCAGTTATCACAGAACTGAAGCTATGTCTCTTGTATATCCAGGGAAGGGCCAGAACAGCACTTTGTTAAAGAAAAATATCCTCAAGCCTAATAACCTAGGGAATTCTAGAATTAGGGCTGCTTTTCAACACTACACCTCCTTGTAACTTTGCAACTACATAAAAATTGTACAATTGCATCCTTTTCTTCCAGCCACTTCCTCTCCCCCCAGGACTATCTCATGAAGTGTGTAAAATGGATGATCGTCATGGGGAAAAGAAAAAAAGAAAAGGGATTCAATATTTCATCTTTTTATTTTCCCTCTACAGATGTATATTTCATTTATTAGACTGTATTGAAGACATGTCCTCAGGACAGAGTTACTACTTTCCTTGTAGTTTTTTCTATCACAGTCATCACCATAGCAACAGAGTACTTCACAGGCATGGAGTGACTTATTTCATAAATTTCTGCAGAAGTGAGGTTTGTGGATGAAGTTCTGTATCAAAAAAGAGAAAAATGATAAATTAAGGGAACAGATAAATTATGTTAGCTGTGCTGAAAATCTTAGTCAAATTAAGATTTTGCATTTTTCTTTTCAACTGAAATTTTGACTAATTTTATCTTTAAAGAAATAAAATTTTTAAATTATAGCTACTTGAATATATAATATTCTAAAGAATAATGCTAAGAACAGTCAGAAAACTATAAAAATTAAAAGGAAAATTGAGTAGATATTACAAATTATGAGCAGATAGTAAAAATTCTCAAAAGTCAAACTGAGTTATTTTTTGAAGAGGAAAATAAAGTAGAAACCATTTGAACATCTGTAGTAGTATAAACACAGTGGGAAAAGTAGCATAGCTTCTATATATGAAGTTAGTAAAGGTTAAAATGACAGGAAAATATTACTGACCATAGGATAGCATAGACAGAATAGGAATGAGAGGTGAAAACGTCAAGTATCATCACTTATTATGCTTAGAAACACAATAAAACTCAGAATGACAATGTCCCATCATATCCATAGCTGAATCATGTCTAGGTTGAAATCATAATGGAAGGAACTTACTACAGGGATTCTTCAAAGATGATATAGGAGTAAAATTAATCTGGTATTTTTGCTTATTAAATATAAAGAATGGCTGACTGAAATATAAAGGCAGAGTGTAACCAATGACAAGTGCAACTCTGTTGCAATGTAGACAGTAATGTGATCATTTTAGGGTTAAAATACAAGGAAAAGTTAAAATGTTATCATATGAAGTAAAGTGTCATAAATTCAGGCATTCATTAAAAAAAATGTAGAAAGTTTTCTTGGAAATAATTAAGGAGAAGCAGGCAAGAAGGTAGATGCAACTTAAAATGAACCAACTGCTATTAAAAAGAAAAAACCCCAAAACATAAAATTTGAGATTATGTATTTGTTTCAGAAGAAGAAAGCTCTAGTTCAAGAAAATGAAGTGGAATTTCAGTGGTTTAAATCTTTTCATTTAATTTCTCACACTGAGCAGTTCTGAGTCTTCCCCAGGGAGACTAGAAACTACTTATCTGCAGATATTAGACTGTGTTCTAAAAATACCTTTCTAGGAATTTGGACACTATTCAGTATCTTTTGGTATGCTCACTTCCAGAAAACTGAAACTTTCCACTTTGAGGATTAGTCTGATACCTGCTTATATAAAGGATAGGAGCAAATTTATCTTTAAAATGGATCTATGAATTTTTTATTTTGCATAAAAACCTTCAAAAACATGGGGTTAAGCTAGCTGGTTCTTCTAGTCCTTTACATTGCTTCAGTTAAAAAGAGGTATTCAGTTGACAAATGAAAGTTTCTTTTATTCTTAATCAGAATTTGATTATATTTTGATATCTTCTGTTGAAAAAATGTTCTCAACAAGTAATTGAATGATGGCACAAATCTTCAATTCCCAATAATCAGATAGAATTCAAAAAATAGCTGGAATTCCATTAAATGAGTTCTAAGTCAGCATGAAATGCTTAATGCCACTCAGAGCTAGTTTACAGCAAGTCAGTAGTGCAGGCAAAATTGCATGTTGTTAAGAAAGAGGAGTTACAGGTTCTGTGTGGTAACCTGCTTCTTCCACAGGATGGGGAGACAGAGAAGGAAAGAGCTTGCAAAAGGACTAATGAGAGTACAGACTCCTGAACATTTAGGCTCGGTATTCCTATTGGCCTCAAGGAAGGGATAAAGTTGACACATACTGAATGGAAAGCTGATCTTAAGAACCAGCTACCACTGCACAACTGTATCCTCCCTTCTTGTGATTCTGGTGGAGACATCCTAAGTGTTATAATGCCCTAATAATAACCTCCTTTTCCTATGCATTTTTGTCCTGATGCTACTATAGTTGAAGGATGTTGCTTTATATGATTTATAAAATAATTCTGGTTATTTTATGTTACACATAATATTATGCATTGCATGCGACGTTACATGTGAGTATTATATTACATCATAATTATATTATTTATAACTGTATTTGCAGGTAAATACACATAATGTTGCCCCGAATTTACAATAACAAAAATAATCCACATAAGTCTTTGAGAGTTTGCTTTCCACAAAATTTGACCTAGACCATACTACAGCAAAAATTTGTATTGTTCCATTGTAAAACTAAAAATGAGTAGACAAATTCATCCTTCTAGAAGTTCTTTTTGCTGTGCCACAGTTGAGTACAAAAGGGCAAAGAACAATATTAAGACTATTTCTAAAAATTTGTCCCATATATTCTGCAAGTTTATGATCAATAAATCAGTCTACTGAATTTGGGAGTCTGAACTCATGAAGAGAATTCTGGTTGGAAATCTGCTATTGATTTTATGATTAACTTCATGTTCAGAGTTGAACATCTCTGCTCTTTTGGGATCAAAGCATTAAAGAGCTATTAAACCTCACTCCCAACTTAATGCATAAATGGAGCTATATCTCACTGAGGTCAAGATGAAATATTATAAATATCTTAAATGATTACATATTTAATTAATAAAATTATGATGGAATATACATTTCAATTATATATATGTTAAAGACAACTAGATGGATTATGTAAACTTCAATAAGAGAAAACAGTACATGAAATATATTTAAAAGAATTATAGGATTAATTGTAAAAACATAAAAATATGAGATTTGATCTAGCCTGCTTTTTACTAAAGGTAAGAATGGTTTTTTAGGGTTCTGGTTTTACTTTGGAGGGGCATTGTTTTTTTTATTTATTAGGCTAATTAATAAATATAATAATGACATACAGGTTTTATGCATGCCAAAACCTTTTGCTTTTATTGTTCTTTCAGCAAATCTCTCTTCCTCATACTATTTGCTTTATATAGGGAAAATCACTTTATAGCAATATAATATCTATCTACATATTCCTAGTTGAATTATTAGATCAGTAGGATTTGATGTGATAAAATATCACCTCTAGGAAGTAGCAATTTGATTAGGCAGCTATGTTTGGTAGTTTTTGAGGGTTTTTTTATATAAATCCATCAATAACCTTGATTCTCCCGTCAGTTTAGTTTCATATTGAGTTGACATCAAACCCAATGGCAACTTGTGCCAACAGGAGAGTAGGTCTCTTTATCCCTCTCCTAGATTAGCTGATTTGTTATAAAATTCCTAGCTTTAATCAATTTTCTGACCTTTCAGAGACCATTCTCTCATTACCTGGTCGGCCCATTGCAAACAAGAAAGTCTTCAAGCTATCCTTTCACTGGAGTTATACAATTTTTCTGCTTTTTATAATTTACTTTTTTACAACACTGTCTATTTTGTCATTTACTAGAAGTATTCTTAATAGTGCTCTCATTCCTGGGAAATAAAAGTATCCATAGACATTATGACTGCAAGTTTGATTTACCCTCAATTGCAGACTGCTTATGTGAACAGTTGCTCACTGTCTTTAGCTCAAAGAAAATAGCTGGTTGATGGAACAATTTCCTGGAATAGGATAAATGAGTTCTGAGCCTTGTTCTCAAGAGCCATTCACGTGCTTTGTTCACTAACTGTTAATAGAAAATAAACCTTGAGCACTTAATGGCACCATGGTCTCCTCTCTCTTGAGTGAATACCTTAGTTGCTTTGTGTCCTCTTACTTTATCAAACTGATCTTAGAGGTTTTTTTTATTTTTATCTTGTCCTGGGAAAAGGCTTTAGACAGAGAATTGGAAATGTCATACCCAAAACTAGAGCAGCATATAATTTAGTTCTGTTAGTCTCCTAAGAAATTAAAGATGAACACTTGAAATCCAAAAGATTGAGGAAGGTTTCAGTAGTTGATCTTCGTATGTTGACTACATCATTTAATCATTTGTGCTTTTGATTACAGTTCTAGTCATGTTGCTGTTTCTTAGGCCTGTTTTGAATCTAGGCTTGAGATATCACAGTTACGTTGTTGTTGTGTCTGAACCTTACAGTTATGATACCTCTTGAGAAATATATGTAGAGCAAATTCTCATTATAATCAGTGATAATCTACTGCTTTTGAACTGCCTCTTATACTGATGAAACTTGGTAAGTATAATATGTTTTTGTGTCAGAATGTCAATAATTATGTATAATCTAGCAGTTTAGAAGCATTAAAAAAGATACATTTGGAAATACAGGGTAACATGGAAAACATAATAAAAACACTGGATGAGCAATCCCAGGAGATATTTCTGTAGTGGCATGAATATCTTGCATTTACTTGATCACTGCAGCCCACTTAGAAAAAAGGTAGAAAATTCTTGATTTCACCACTGCAGAAAAACATGTCAAAACATTAAATAATGCAGGAAGTACCAATGCATTGAAAATCTACTTATTACATGCTTGGGTGACCTTGGAAGCAATGGAAAGCAGCAAGTACACAGAATAGTACAAGACAGGCAAGCCTGACAGCTTACTGACTTCTGCTCTTTTTAATTTCCTTGGCATTTTGATTATTTCTTCTATTGTTGTGATGGCCATTTGAGAAATCAATTCAGTTATGTATGTTTATTCTAGGTCTTAGCAGACCCTTCCAGACATACTTTTACTTGGCAAAACACAGACCTTATCTGAAAACGAACAAGGTCCTGAAGCAGTAGCTTCAGGAGGGAAAAAAAGCAGAGGACAGAAAAAAAGAAATACTGTATGTAATTATGGGATTGTGAATAATTCTGTTCCACTTATTTACTGGCAATATTTCTAAATTCAGATGTAAATAATAAAATTAGAACTACAGCTCAATAGGAAACAGTTTTCAAAACGCTTCTATCAAAGAAGTAATGAAGAGCAGAACATCTTTTTCCAGTTCCTCCTTCACAGACAATGGATTAATTCATTTTGGGAAGTAATTTTCTGATGCAGAACATGAAAGTTACAAAGAAAATGAATTGGACATGTTAAAAATGTAGAGTGGTTTTACAAATGTATTGATTTCTATGGAAAGGTGGTGAAAAAAGTGATGGTAACTTTTATTAGATAAACAGAAAGGGCTAATCTCCCACTTTAAACATATCAGTGTTCACTTTCCCAGGTGTCACTATCATATAGGAAATCTTTATGTATTCTGATCTATTCTGAAAGGTTATCATTTGCTATTAAATTTTATAAGTGGCTTAGAACAGATTTTATACAGGAAAAAAAAAGGAATTTATTACATCCAACATGATGAGTTTCCTTGAAAATGTGGCTATTTTTTACAAAATGCCATTGGGAGTCAGATTAGTTTAACTTCCAGCACTGAGCTTGTTTGAACATTTAGTATACTGCATGGACTGCCCCATAGATCTGTCAGCTAAATTAGGAATTCATGAAAAAAGAGTAAGGTACATCTATTAGTTTGCTAGACTGCAGGAATGTGAAGACTCACTATGAAAACTTTCCATTTTGGCTGCATAATTAATATTTCTAACAAATGGCCCTAATAATTTTCACTGAAATTCATCTAATTTTCATGTCTTGAAATTTGTAGTGCAACTGTTTAGGCTCTGCTTGCCACTCTATTTCATGTTAAATAGTTTAAAAACACATTCAGCACAATAATTCCATTGTTTTCATCATTGTTCCTTCCCTCTAATTGAAATAAAATAATAAAATTATATCTATCTGTCAAGGGAGTATTTTTATTAATTCAAATAGCTGAAACAGGGGTAATTGCCAATAGTTCTTTCAAATTTAAATTCCATGTACTTGTTCTGAAATAGATAATACTCTGATATTTTCAGGCTGAAATGTAGCAGACACTCCCATTTAAGAGTTTTTTCAAATATATTCATGACAATAGGCAGTATAGAAATATCACCATTGTGTTACAGGATGAGGATGGCCACCACATAAACAAGGACAGAGATAAGACAGAGGTATTTAACACTCTCTTTGCCTCTGTTTTCAACACAGAGGAGGGACCAAGGGGGTCTCAGAGCCCTGATCTGGAGGACCCTGACTGTGAGAAAGATCAGCTCCCAGCTGACCTTGAAACTGCAGGATGTGCTGCTCCAGCTGAATCCCTACAAATCTATGGGGCCTGATGGAATTCATCCCAGAATCTTCAAATAATTGGCTGATGTCATCACAAAACTTCTCTTGATGATTTTTGACTGGTCTTGGGAATCCAGAGAGCTCCCAGGTGACTGGAAGTTGGCTAACATTGTCCCAGTTTTCAAAAAGGGCAAGAAGAAGGACTCCAGAAACTACAGGATGTCAGTCTCACTTCAGTGCCTGAAAAAATAATGGAAAAAGATTATACCAAGAAGTACTGGAAAACATCTGAAAGATACTGCGGTCACTGGTCACAGCAACATGGCTTCATGAGAGGAAAGTCCTGCTTATCCAATTTGATTTCCTTTTATGACAAGGTAACCCATCTGGCTTATCAAAGGAAGCCAGCTGATGTCATCGTTTTGGATTTCAGTAAAGCCTCGATACTGTATCTCACAGGATCCTGCTGGACAANACGTGGCTTCATGAGAGGAAAGTCCTGCTTATCCAATTTGATTTCCTTTTATGACAAGGTAACCCATCTGGCTTATCAAAGGAAGCCAGCTGATGTCATCGTTTTGGATTTCAGTAAAGCTCTCGATACTGTATCTCACAGGATCCTGCTGGACAAAATGTCCAGCACAGCTGGACAAACACATCCTGTGGTGGGTGAACAATTGGCTCACAGGTCAAGCACAGCGGGTAATAGTGAATGGGGTGACATCAGACTGGTGACCTGTCACTACTTGGGTTTCTCAGGGCTCAATCTTGGGCCCTGCGCTCTTCAACATCTTCATAAATGACTTGGATGCAGGACTGGAAGGGATATTGAACAAGTCTCCAGATGACACAAAACTGGGAGGAGCTGTTGATTCCCTTGAAGGGAAAGAGGCCCTGCAGAGAGACCTCAACAAATTGGAGGACTGGGCAAGCACCAACCATAGGAAGTTCCACAAGGGAAAGTGCCAGATGCTGCACCTGGGATGGGATAACCTGGAATGTATGTACAGACTGGGTTATGAGAGGCTGGAAAGTAGTGCCGGGGAATGGGGCCTGGGGATGCTGGTCAACAGCAAGTGAATATGAGTCAGCAGTGCCCTGGCAGCCAGGATGGCCAACCCTGTCTTGGGTCATCAGGCAAAGCATCTCCAGCCAGTCAAGGAAGGGCATTGTTGTGGTCTGCTCTGCGCTGGGGTGGGCTCACCTTGAATATTGTGTGCAGTTTTGGGCACCACAATACAAGAAAGATATTCAGCTATTAGAGAATATCCAAAGGAGAACAATGAAGATGGTGAAGGGCCTTGAGGGGAAGCCATATGAGGAGAGGCTGAGGTCATTTTGTCTGTTCAGCTTGGAGGAGACTCATTGCAGTTACAACTCCCACATGACAAGAAGAGGAGGGGCAGGCATTGATCTCTTCTCTGTGGAGAGGACCTGAGGGAATGACCTGAAGTAGTGTCAAGAGAGGTCTAGGTTGGATATTAAAATAAAGTTCTTCACCTATGTGAGATACTAAACTCGTATCTCACTGGGTTATTTATTTGAGTCAGATCAACCAACTTCTGTGTATGTGTTTGGGAAGGGGCCTGGCCTCCAGGATCGGAAGGCACATGGTCTATAGCCAACATGGCAACTCTGAAGGCGCATGGCACAGGAGCAGTGTGGCAAGAGCCTATCATTCAAAAAGGCTGACCTCTTACCCCACCCACATCACACCCCTTGGAGCCTGTGGTTGGCTGTCCCACCCCTCACTATGGCCTGGAGGGCAATGAGTGGTCACTGAGCCAGATGTCCTGCCTGGGAGGGGTGGCCACTGTAACTGGGACATATAAATAGAGGTTAAAGGGGCCTTCATTTTGTTCTGCTTCTCTCTCCTGGGATCTGCAACTATGTGCCTCTTTGTGGTAATTATTTTTCTTTCTTTTTTTCTCCCTTCCTTTACTCTCTTCTTTTAATCTCTGTCTTTCCCTTGCTCTTTTTTTCTTCTTGTGGATAACTTTCACTAATTTGTGGGCTGGTGATTGCTGGTTTCTTCAGTGTAATGCATTTCATTGGTTGTATGTTACTCCTTGAGAATCTTTGGCCGCAATGATTTTCTCACTGAATTAAAAGAAGTGAAACATTTGTGGCACGTTCTCTTTACACAAATTCAAGGTATTAAAGAACTTAAAAGTTTTGCAAAAGTTTGGGTGGGTGAACTCTTGGAAGTCTAAAAGTAATAGTCCTGGTAATGCTTGAGGCTTTGAAACTGGAGTGTTACAACCAGAGGGTGGTTGGACACTGGAACAGCCTCCCCAGGGAAATGATCACAGCACCAAGCCTGACAGAGTTCAAGAAGCATTTGGATGATCCTTTCAGGCACATGGTGTGATCTGGGGATGTTCCTGTGCAGGACTAAGGGTTGGACTGAATGATCCTTGTGGGACCCTTCCAACTCATACTCTGTAGTATTTTCAGTTATATGGGTTATCTATGCCATATCCAAATGTGATATGAACTCCATTCTTTTCTTTGATACTTTAACATGTACGTATATACTATACACATGTACACACATGCTTAATTCTCTCTCTACCGGATTAATAACATTCTAGTCTCCTTTTATTTTTCCTGTTTAATTAATATTTTATTTATAAGTGCTTTTTCCTCTGATAATATTTTTACAAAGCCTTCTTGTCATATGATTTTCTTCTGACGTGTCTCAAGGGAAAAAATGTATTGAGACTATAAATCACATGTGTGTTTAGTGGCTTTCTCACTGGAAAGTCCTGCTGAGTGGTTGTCTGTCAGTCATCAAAACCTACCCCTTGTTCTGGTAGATCCCTTATGACTGACTACACTGTAATTAATTTTGGACAAAATAAACTTTACACGCTTGTTCATAATTTTTAATGAGCACCCTCACACTGTATAACAATAAAAAGGAAATATACTATACATTAGTTACTTTATTGAAAATAAACTATGGTTTTAAAAGTATTGATTTACTATAATTAGTGTTGTGGACAATTTCACTTCCTTAAGGATGTAATAATGAACTCAAAAGCTTTGAGATATAGATGAAACTTGAACAAAGCAACAGCATTTCTGTATGAAGTGTTATAAGCACAGTTTTTCCTTAGTATTCAGGTTAGGCACTGAGAGTGGTGCACAATCTTATCAAGATGCAGCAATACCTGTTTTGTGTGTATAAGTATTATCTATACTTAATTTTAATATGATTCTTTTAAAAAAACTGTATTTGATAGGTACTTAATTCTTGATTTGACTATAAAATGGTTCTGAAATCAGATTCAAATTCTTAGGTTACAGAATAGACCTAAGTTTATTTCCACAATGAATCACATTTTTAATTCCTGTTTTAAAACAGCTGATTAAAACCTGTAATAAGTTGATTTGTATTGGGTTCACGACAATTTCTTGTGATAAGTGCTTCTTTTTAAGCCATGAAATAGACACCCTTGAGGATTCATGAAGAGTTAATAGATCAACGATTTTCTACAGTCTTCTTAAGACAGCAATGAAATATATTGGAGTTAACGCAATTTCTGTATACCTCATGCTGTAGGAATGTTTTCATTTTATCAATGTTTCATTAATTTAGGAAGAACAATAGTGAATGTGATTTTTATGATGGGAGACTTGTTTTCTTTCCAAGTTTGAGTTGTTTCACATAGGAATTGTAAAAGGACCAGCCAGTCTGTTGGCCTATCAAACATAAAAGGTTTAATTGTCTCTTCTAGCCATGTTGGCATAGTGGATGGAAAACTTGCTGCTCTGGAAAAGAAGCCTGTGGCAGCACAGGATATTGCTCCACTGAATTGTTTTTTCTTTTCTCCTGTCTGACCCTCTTAACTCTTCTGTTCAGACCCTGTGAAAAGGTATGGAGGGGAAGAAGGCAAGCCAAGAAGAAGAAAGAGTTTAATATTTCTCTGTGAAAATGTCCCAAATCTTCAGAGCTTGATGGATCAGCAACATCTGACTTTATCTGGAAGCCTTGCCTTTATTTTTTGCATATAATAGCAAGGATATCAAGACAGTTATGCTTCAGATATTTGTGTATTTTTTCTGACGTAATAGTTCCATGTGGCATTTTACTAGGAATCTTTAAATGTGGAGAAAATGTCAAATATGATTACCTCCAAGACACACAAAAATGGGTCTTTGCTACACTGAAGTAAGGTATGCTTACAGGTATTTGGATAGTATGGCTTGATCACTATAGGTAACATAGTATGGGTTGCATCTTCTGCAAAAGACAAGTGATGTCCTACTTTTTTTTCTGAATAAATAGTCATAGTCTTGAAATAGGTTGGAGGAGAGCACATAAAGGACTCACAAGAACAAGAGATATAAAACTAAGTGTATTTTTATCAGAAATCTATTTATTTCCTTAAATATAAATTACATAAGACATATGCCTTTCAAAGGCATGAAAAACTTCATGTTGCGTCTCAAAAAACCACAAATACAAACAGGCAGAAAGGTGTTACCATAAACTATTATTTCTAGAACCAAAAAAACCCCATCCCACATTCAAAGTTAAGTGCTTTTGTTATTTACCCATTTTGTTTTCCTTTTGGATGCATTTCTTTCTTTAAGAGATATTGGGATAAAGATATTATTTCAATAAGAAAAAATTTTCTAATTTTTACTCTTATCTGAAAATAAATACAACATTGAGATAGATGTGTAATTACTAGATAAAAGGGGATTTTTTAGGAAAATCCATTAAAAATATTAGCAGCACACCACTATCTTTTGGTATATTCCCTAAATTTTTATTATAGAAAAGAAATATGAAAAAAATGTTGAGAGACAGATAAAGAAAGACTCATATTAGTATTTGTGTTAATTCTTTGTACTTGATAGGAAAAACTGTGATAATTATATGAATTTTTTTCAATGATCCGTTGAAAGCATATTTGTGTGTATACAAAAGTATAACTCATGGGAGACAAGTTGTTTGAAAAAAAGAACATGCTTTAAATTTTCAATATGAATTTCTGAAATCAAATCCAAAGAACAGTATTCATTGCTCCTGAAGTATGGGTTCCCTTTCGTCCATGTTAAAGAATTTAATTTGTTGGAACATTGATACACAATAGTATGTTACTTACCTTATAAATAATTGAGAAATGTATTCTATTTAAACACTTTCTCTCCCACCAGGAACATTGCATCCAACAGATCTTATATTTACCACAGAAATGGCCTGTGTTCAAGCACCTTTTTGAATGAATGGAGGTCTATATGAAAGCAAGATGGTGATGAACACTCTAATGAAATAGTAGATATTGAAACATTATAGTTCACCAAAGTAGTTTAGAGATTAAATAAATAAAAACACACTGAAGATACTAAAACCATTGTATGGTATTAATTTTTAATACCAGAAGGTGTAACTGAGATCCCATACTCTTACCTTCTGCATGACACAAGTCAGTCATTACCAATAAACACTAGTTGGCACACCACGTTTTCATTCATTACCTTCCAGATGTTTCCTGGAGTTCATTTAAAATGTTATTTATATCATCTAAGGACACCAGAGACTATGTAATGATGTCAGAAAGGGACCTGCAAGTTACAGTGCACAGCACGTATTAAGGGCTTGTGACAAAGTTGATCAAATGCATTCTTGTCTGTGTCAGGAACAGTTCTGCCTGCAGGGCTAGGAAGTGATTATTCCCTGCTGTTTGGTGGCTGTGAGTCTGCCTATGGAGTACTGTGCCCAGTTTTTTATTCCCTGATGCAAAAAAGATATTGACATGCTGGAATAAGTGCACCAGAGATTGTGAAATGCTTAAGAAGATCAAAAACTTGAGTTTGTTCAGTATTAGGGAGGTCCAGCTTAGAGGAGATATTAATCAAATTTTATGCCAAGAACAGAGACAGGCTCTTCTTGGAGGTGTACAGTGGTGTACTAAAGACTTTGGACAGAGATAGCAATGACAGAAACTCTTGCTATTAGGAAAAAGGGATTGTGTATCAGGATAAAGTGTTTCACCACTAAAATAATCAAAAACTGGGGTGGTTTCCTAGACAGGCTGTGGACTGACTCTCCATTAGTCAAGGGGAGAGGTTTTAAACTCTATTGGTCATTCTCCTTAAAAAGTTGTATTATTTGATGCCACGTGGAGTGAGGTCTTGGACTAGATGAATTCCAGAAATTTTTTCTGAATTATATGATTATGTTATACATTTACCTACATGTCTAAGTTAGGAAATAGCTTCCCTGTATAGTTTCTTGATTCTCTGGAGGGGTTAAGAGAAATGTGTTTCCTGGAGAATTAAGTGTCTTTCCTGAGAAAATAAAGACATACTGGAAAGTACATTGCACTAACTTGGGAGCAGAGACTTTCCCGTGCTTAAGAAGGGAAGGACAGTGTGAAAAGAATTTTTTTTTAGTCCATTTTCCAGCTCTCAATTTTTGTGCATGCCCATTATTTAAGAGCTTCAGTTGGCATGAACGTAGCTAGTGCATAAATAAGGAATATGGAAGGAATAAAGTGCAGAATATATGATACAGAGTAGAGGAAGCAGTCTGTAAGGGGAATGCTTGGATTTTAGAATCTCCTTTTCTCTGGCTGCATAGGGCCTGCTATGGTACTTGTCACATTCACAAAAAAATTGTAGACTACACATTTTTTTTCTCATATTGTGTGGGTAAATCACCAGTGGAAATAGTATCATATTTTTGTTTTTTCCATTCCACAGCACTGTTCTGTATTACAGATTATTGATTGTTCATTTTGTTTTGTATTTCAGGAAGAAATTTCTGAGGTAGAAAATAAATTTTAAAACAGGCAGAATCACAAAAGTGCAACAAATGTATACTTTAAGTTCTGTCTGTATTCTAAGATAAAAAGTCCTAGCCATGCTTTTCAAAAGTATTTCAAACCATTACAGAAATGTTTCATACACACAGTTTAATCAACAGATTAGACACAAAATTAATTTAACTATAAAAATTATGCAGAGGTTTAAGAAATGAGAAACCATAAAAAGAGGAGAGGCTATATAAAACCTCACAAAACCCCTAAAAATACCCTCTTGGGTTTTGTTTCCTTACATATATTGCAATTAGGGACAGAGTTGTTATACTCTACTATAGAACATAAGACTGAACTACTGTTTGATGTAGTGAGAGAAAGAATTGCTGACCCTACATAGGCCAACAGCTGACATTTCATTAACTGGAGTCATGTCATCATTTCATCCTTTAGACTCCAGCAGTCCAAGCACCCTCCTTTCCTTGGACTTTCCTTACTTCCTAGAATCAGCCTGGATCATTTATTTTAATTGAACTAAAGAAGTATTGTGATTTCCAAGGTTTAATATGTTTTGAGCTGTACAATTGTATTGGATCTGCCTGGGAGGGAGTTGATTTCCCTGTAGCAGCCCTCACAGCGCTGTGCTTTGCATGGGTAGATAGAAAGGTGTTGATAACACACTAATGTTTTGGCTACTGCTGAGCAGCACTGGCACAGCATTAGCACTGTCTTTCAACGTTCTTCCCTGCTCCATTCCAGGGAAAGGTTCTAGGAGGGAACACAACCAGGATGGCTGACCCAGGCTAACCAAAGGGATATTGCATAACATATTACATCAGCTCAGATATAAAAGCCAAGGAAAGAAGGAGGAAGTTCGTATTCATTATTTCCGAAGGCTGCCTGCTGAGCAGTGGCTCCATGTGCTTGAAGCCCTGCTTCCTGGGAAGAGCATTGCTCAGTGATGGAAATAGAGAATAAACCTTGTTATTTTCCTCTTCACTAATGCACAAACTTTCATTTTTGCTTCAGTAAACTGTCTTATCCCAATCCACAAGTTATTTTCCATCTTTCTCTGCTGTCTAGCTGGGAAGGAGAGCGATAGGGTGGCTTTGTGGGCACCTGGCATCCAGACAAGGTTAACCCACTACAACAACACATCTTACAGAGAAAAAATCTCAGTAAGGATCTGATTTCAAGAAACTTGGGTCATATCACAGTAGGCAGTCACATTTGAAAGTTAAAAAAAGTGGAATGAGATGAACAAAGTAAACTAAAATTAGTAACAACATGTCTCTTGCCTGCAGCAATATGTATAATGAGTAACAGATGATGACAGACAAGTCCTAATTTTTCGGTTTGCTTCTATTAATAAAGCAAATGAAAACATTTTATCAGTAACTCTGAACCTCTTCCTGTCTGTGTGGGCCAGGAAATAGAACATTTGAACACACAGATTTTTTTTTTTCTCCAAGGTGCAGACAAAATGATATTAGTAACAGAAGGCTACTGCTCCCTTGCAGAGCTTTATCAGAAGTGCAATAAAGAGTGCAGAGTGGAAACAGCCAGCTGACTCAGTGGAGACGAAGAGGTACTATATGCAGTTCTTCTACAGGCTCCAGACACTTTTCTTCCAAAGGAAGAAGCCACCTGGAAACTCACCTATTTAATGACCTTGCACCTTGCACTCCATTGACTCTTTCACAACCTCAGTGGAAACACTGTTGAAATTATCAATTTAGCAAAAATCAGAAGATATTGACAAAAAGCTTTTTCATACAAATAATGATTTGAACCAAATGTAAAACAATACAGTTTTAACTTCCTCTTACTGGCAAAAGTAGAAAGTAAATCAGGAATTGTTCCGTATTTGTTAATAGAGAGAGAGGGAGAATCAGATCCCACCTATTCAGTGTAGCTGCCACAAGGCTAATCTGTATATACCTTGCTTGTGCTTTTATCTTAATAAATTTGTGTGCTGGAAAATAGACTTCTGTAAATTCACTGAGACCATACTTAAGAACCTGTTTTACCTAATATCTTGCTATAATATTCACTTGCTCTTTTCCATATTTTTTCTTGAAATTATGATGGAAGCACTAATTGAAATTATAATTAGCCACATTTTATTTGCTGATACATGTCAGCGTTAAAAGCAAAAGTACGGACTTTAACAAGATGAGATTTCACTGCGATAAACTAAAATTTAGTCCAGTGTATTTCCTGTGATTATCATGTAAAGTTTTGCAGTTTGGTAACCTATGACTATCCTAAGTGTTCTACCATGGAATTCCTACCACTTTTTCCTATCATTTTCCACCATAGTTTCAGCTAGACACTTGAGGAAAGAAGTGAGACTAATAATTAAGAGGTTAGCAAGGAAAGTTATTAAGTGTGATTACTTATTTGGAACTAGCTGAGACAGATGCCATCCTTCATGGATGGCTGTTTGGCAACAGTCAAACCCCAGGTATTTAATGCTTCAATTTCTTTAAATATAGGATATTAATGGGCTAGTGAAAATTGAATATTTGTTTTTTTATTTGTGATGGATTCTTCTTGAATTATTTCTTCATCTCTGCTTCTACTCTGGTATGCCTCAGACTGAAAGTTTTTGTTTGTAGGCTGTCACATTTCTTAGCTTTTTACTGTTTTGTCACATAGCTTTTCATGAACCTGAAAGTGCTGTAAAGGCAAAACACAGCAATAATAGCTAACTATAAGAATACAGTGTTTCAGAAACATCACAACTGTGATGTGGTCACCAGAGTAAGAAGGGAAATAGTGTTGTTTGATAGCATATATATGTAGTTGCCTCATCTAGTAAAAATGGCTAATTCTCACCTAGCACAGGTGTTACAAAGCCATATTACTACTACTGATTACAGTAGATACTTCTATATCAGCAAAAGAAAAAGGAACAGAATACAGACGTGAACACTATTACAAAATTATCTATAGAGTATTATTGTAAGGACAACCCTTTGGCTGTGGCTGAAATTAGTTGCACTCTGTCAAAAAATGCTCAATTTTAGTCTGGGAAGAGTACTATTGGTGAAAACCCACTTCTTATAGTCAGTTTGGATGCAGTCACACAGTATATTTTGAATAGTTCAGGAAAAAAAGGTTACCTCTGTAAACAAAAGGTATTATTTTAGTAGGAGCTCAAAACCTAGTTTTGACCTATTTTATTTATTTAGCTAGTGGACATTATCACCTTCAGAGAGACTGATAGAAAACCAATTATCTACAAGATTAATTTTCTCATATTTATGTTCTCTAACAAAGTCAAAAGATGTCATTGATATGGCATTCATCTGCTGTTTGGTTGGGGGAAATTTTATTCATGTTTCTTTATAGAAAATTAAGACATTGAAGACATGTATTATTACAATATTATTTTTCAACTGTTTCTATAGCACTTCACTGGCACTTTCTTCTATTTTATGATCCTGTTCTTATACCCTAATAATTAGTACAGGACATTATTCTGTCTCCAGGATTAAAGTATTTTCCTTTTGGCACTCTAAAGCTCCCTTTCAGGCCAAGGAGGGAGTTAAATCTAAATCTCTGACTAGATGATTCAGCCACTAATCTGCCGTATTTGAAATAGTGCACAATAGCACCCACAGCTTTCCTTCTGTGTGTGATGTTTTCTAAAAAGCAGTTTTTACTGTAAGAAAATGCATACTATTACTTTCATTAGGCATGCTTTGAGCACATACACAACCAGTAGGGCACTTAAAAGCCCTTTGCACTGTAACCTCAGCCACAACTAATTTTAAGGTAGGTGCTAGACTGCAAGATATTTGGGTGGCCTGAAACTATGCAAAAAACCACAACAGAAAGCACATAAAACAGGAATCTTATAAACTTGAAGCCTTTTAATCTAATGTCATCTAAAGTTAGGCAAACAGTTTTAAACAAAAATCATCTAGACTTCATCTAGTCTTAGATACCTGTCTTAGAAGTTCACTTGGTGATTAGCTGAGAAGGATGTGTAAATATTAGAGGATTAAAATTAAACTGTATCTATCCCATTCCTAGGGAAAAAACCTCAGAAAAGTGTCTAGTAGCTCCAAATGTACCAGGTTGTTCTTGAATGACAGTTTTACACTCAAGGTTTCAGTTCTGTCCAAGACCTGCTTTGTTTGCTTAGTACCACTTTCAGTAAAGCATAGACAAGTACATAGAAGTGCTTACAGAATTACATATTTGAAGGCTCTTTTTTGAACAAAACCTAGTTGTTAGTGCAGCAAGTCAGGTTTGACTTAAAAGTATTTAAAGCTACAGTTCTCATGATGAAAGGTTCAAGCTGATTCCTGGGATCTGGTGCTCTTTACAGAAGGCACTATAATTCCAAGAACAAGATGGAAGCCAAGACAGAAATTTTGTATATGGCCAGAAGACATCATCTTCAGGACTCTAATTATTTCTAATTTGTCTCTGGTGACTGATTAATACAAACGTGTTAAGCTATTTAAACAATAGGAATCAGGGACCTCTTGTCTTGGCTGAGAGTTCTACATATAGAGTTTGCATTCTTTATGATTACTTTTTCTAACCTTGTGATCTTTGCTTGATATATTTGACAGCAGCGTGACAGAAAAGATGGAGAGAATTCATCAGCCTGATGAAAGTAACTTACAAATTACTGATAAGAATTTCTAGTCTCTTTAATTATTTTTTTTTTTAATTCTTACAGCCTGCAGAGTAGCAACCTCTAGCCTCTTACTCAGCTCCAACTATCCATTGGTTTAGAGGTAATTGATATGATAATTGTGTTAAACATTGTTTGGTGTGTGTTAGATATACTAAGAACACATTAAAAGCACCAAAAGTTAGGAAAAATTTACTGCTGCCTTACTTACAAAACTTTAGTAGTCTTAGCTATAGATTGGGTTCTGAGATACTTAGCTGTACTTATATGGCAGGACCTCAGGCATGGCCTGTAGCGCAAAATTAAGCAGCATAGACAAGCTTAGACAAGGTGAAAGTTGTGTTCCTATGTGCCATAGAGCAATGGATAAGAGGTTAATTTTGGCTTTTTGATTGCTTTAAGTCTGAATAAAATACAGTGCAGGTATTTAGGTTCTTCATGTAATATGTCGCATGGACCTTCATATGAAGCTGAACTGTCTTTCAAATTTATATACAGAACTGATTCAGGACATCAGTTTTCCTGTGGAGAGTGTCAATATATTTCAAAACACTGAAGAGTAAAATTAATTATATAATTAAAATGCATTTAATTGCCTCTCTGAAATGTCATTTATGATCAGCTTTCGTAATTTTCCGGTAAAATATGAATATATTAGATGTATATACAGTAACTGATGAAATAGTTTACATATGCTCCTGCTGATAACCTTTATAATACATCCCTTCACACTTAAAATTATTTGTTAATACAGGAAATCTAAAGATGGTAAATATCTCTAGATATGTCAGCTAAAAAAATTCCAAAAAGAAATGAAAATATGTTTTTAACGAACAATTTGAAAACTGGATAGATTGGAAACTGTGTGTGCTGTTTAATGAAGAAAAATAGGCCAACTGATTAAAATACTCTCTGTCATAATATTTGAAGAAAAATCTAGAATCCTTAAATTTATTTACATTGCTGTTTCCAAGAAGTTATATTATTTTTTGAAGACAAAGCACAAAAAGTAACCAAAACCAAACATAAACAGTAAATCATCTTTCAAGGGAAAGGAGAGAATAAGTTACCATTTAGAAAAAAAGATTGCTTTATCTGATTTGATATACATGTAAAAACCATAAGGAGCAAGAAACATTTGTATAGCCATCTAGTCTATGGAATAAATGCATTTGTAAAACTGTGTGATTTAAATTTTTTTTTGATTAAATTTCAGGGCTTAAGTGGGATTTTCAGCAAAGTCTGTTTATGCCGTCATATAATTTATCTGTTTTAGAGCTTTTTGATTCTAATCATCATTGCAAAAACTGAAAAATATCAAATATAAAAATATTAAATATTAAAAGTATTGAGATGTCTTTGTGTGAAAGTACATGCTCTTGTATTTCTATCTTTTTTTTTTTTTTT